>PVKS010018181.1:25379-40700 GCA_004027875.1 Aplodontia rufa
CAAAAACCAGCTGAAAAACTAAATAAAACTATTCTTTCCCTCTCTCCCCCCCATCCTCTTCCTCCCTTTCCCCCTCCCTCTCTCCCTCTCCCTCCCTATCTCTCTCTATTTAAAAAAAATATATCTAAGCACATAAAAATGCAATACTCTCTGGAATAGACAGAAAGATAATTAACTTAAGCTAAATAAAATACAGTTTAAGCCATACTCTATCAGACATTTATTTTTATCTCTTGTGATTCATTTATCTAAAATGTACATTGAAAGGGTCAGCTTTGCATCTCTGTGACCAAAATACCCAACAAGAACTACTTCAGGAGAGAAAACCTATTGTTTCATGGTTCCAGAGGCTTAGTGCAAGGTTGACTGAGTTCATTGCTCTGGGCCTCAAGTGAGGCAGAAACAACATCAGGGCAGAAAGGCATAGTGAAGGAACACTGATCACCTCATGGTGATCAGGAAACAGAAAGAGGCAAGTGGGGAAAGGGCCACAGGGAAAATGAACCCTTCAGGTCACACCCCCAGGGACCTACCTCCTCCAGCCATGCCCCACCTGCCTACAGTTAAACATCCATAGGACTGATCAGGTTACATCTCAAAATCCAATCATTTCATATCTGAACATTCCTGCATTCTCAGGAGTGTTTTGGAGCCTCCTTATATCTAAACCATAGCAAGTACCCACCCCAAAGTAGTATAGGCATTAAATGTGTAATACCTATGAATCCCTTAAGATAGTCCTCACACACAGAAAGCAATGTCATAAAATTAGGTTCCACTAAGTGTCCAGCATTGGGAATATTAAGTTAAGAATAAGACAGCTCTTCAGAAATTTATGATGTTCAGTGATAAAGAAAACAGTGTGAAAACTATGTAGCAGAATTGTAATATTAAATTCAAAGAACAATATTAATTCAGAGAAAAAATAACTAGTACAAAGTCTTTATGTGACTGAGAAATCAAGGGGTGTGTGCTTTGCAAACAAATTAGACTTAACTTTTTAACAAGTCTATTGTTGATGTAGTTATATAAGATGATATAAATGAGAATTCTTGAAATAATATATTTCCCATGCCATAAAAGTATTGATTATATCAATTATATTGATTATAAACAAAAACTGAAAATTGGAAATGAAGAAAAAATAAAAACATGCTAAATTTCTTATATAGGGTAAAATCAATCCAAACTTCTTTTGTTCTTAAAATTTTTAATGAGAAAAAATAGATTAAAAATTGTCTTTTTTTTCCTAACCTGTGGATTTATAACCCATTTCTCTATGGGCTACCACAAAGACAGAAAGCACAGTGGTTATTCTCTTTTGCATCCTAATGAAATATTGTTTCTTTTAAATCTTTATATAACCACTACTAAAATAAAGTATATATCATTTATGAAATATTTAACTTTGTGCCAGCTGCTTTGCAAAGCATTTAAATACTTGTCTTTCAGAAATATTTAATGATGTGATAAAATGCTGCGTAATAAATGCACATTTTAAAAATCAGGTATTAAGACAATATTGTAATTTTAATTTATGCATAGAAAATGGGGGGAAATTGTGTTCTTTGTGTGTGTGTATGTATGTGGTACCTGGCAACTGAACACAGAAGCACTGTGCTTCTGAGCTAAATCCCTAAGGCCTTTTTTAATTTTATTTATTTTGAGATAGCATCTTATTAAGTTGCCAAGGTTCCCCTCAAACCTGTGATCCTCCTACTTCAGCCTTCTGAGTAGTTGGGATTACACAGTTGTGTCACCGTGTTTTGTATAAATAAAAATTAAAAACTATGTTCTTTAATAACAAAAGTAACAAATAATGACTGATTTGTAATGATGCAGGGTTTTTGAGATGAGGCCAGATTCTCTGCTTCCACTGGCAAATGGAAGTCCAGGCAACTACAGATTCCAGTGGCCAGAATAGCCCGCTTCTAGTGTTTGCAGCTATTCCCAGTTAAAATTGGGAATTTGGTTTGGCTGCGGTGTCTGCAACTGAAATAGTGTTAGCAGCTCCCCAGCTAAAAGCTGGGTATTGCAGCTCTTGGTGTGGTGGAAATTCACCCCGGGAATTCGGCGCCAATCTTCTGGGTTCTTGTCTCACGAATATGAAGAATAAAATCTACATACAACCACAGAAGGAGGAGTAAAAGGAGTAGGATTTCTTTAAGGAAGGAGAGCAGAGACTCCACAAGGTGGAGGGGTACCTGGAAGCAGGACACCATCTAATGGAGGTTAGGCCAGGGGTTATATTGGTTTGGGGTATGAGCATAATTAATATTCATGCAAAGCAGGCATTGAGAAATGCATCTACATCATTGGTTGAAGCCTATGCAAAACAGGCATTGAAACTAAGCACCAAAGTTATTGGTTAAAATCTATGCAAGACAGGTAGCAATTCTTTCCAAGTTCCCATCTGTGTCCACCCCCACTTCTTAGTTTTCCTGCCTGAGAGACAAAAGAGTTGCTCCCACAGGTGAGCCTCGTGGTTATTTGCATATGTAGGCCCTGAGTGTGCCCTGTCAATAGCTCTGTACCAGCTAGCTCTTAGATGGGGCTCTTTGTCCTGACTACCTAGCCATTTTACTATCTCTCCTAAAACTGTCTCAGTAGGACCTTTAAGTACTTAACTTTTCTGTTTTCCAATTTGTTGTTATCTGTGCTTATTATTTATAAAATAAGAAAAAAGAACCAAGCATGGTGGTGCACACCTATAATTCCAGCAACTCAGGGAGACTGAGGCAGGAGGATCACAAGTTCAAGGCCAGCCTCAGCAATTTAGCAAGGCTTTAAGCAACTTAGTGAGACCCTGTCCCAAAATAAAAAGGGTTGGGGCTGTGGCTAAGTGGTTATGCACCCTGGGCTCAATTCCTGGTACCAAAAAGAAAAAGAAAAATGATGGGAAAATATTAAATTTTCACTTTAAAGTGAGAGATGTGATTTAGTTAAAGAGAGAGTTATCTGATGATAATTTTCAGTGTGCATTAAAAAAAGGAACTTTTTAACTCATTATCATTTATTTGTATCTTGTCCAAAGGTAAGGACAGAGGATAATTTATTTCTCAATATTTCTTCTAAGCTCAGGAGTTCACATTTATTATAATTATTTTCTATTCCTTTTTTCAACCAGAGTTATACACACACCAGGCCACACTGATGATCATATGACTCTACTCTTAGAAGAGGAAAATGCCCTCTTTTCTGGAGATTGCATCCTAGGGGAAGGAACAACTGTATTTGAAGACCTCTATGATTATATGAAATCCCTAAAAGAGTTATTGAAAATCAAAGCTAATATTATATATCCAGGTGGGTAATTTTTTAACCTAGCAAACCATTCTTATCAAATGACAAGGAAGACTCATTTTGGCTTACATAGAAGAAATACACATAAACTATTTCCTTAAATTACATTTCTAGGTCTTACTTAGCTATTTGGTTAATTTTAAAGAGGAAGGCCAAGAGTTATACTGGTAACCTTTTACAAAGATGTAAGAATTATTTTTTAACATCTACATAGCTATTGATAGAACTGTTAAATAAAGAAAAACAAGCTTACATTGGAACAGGAAAATTTTTTTCATTCTATAACATCCCATCATTTTTATTAACTTGATTTCTATTGTGGACTACATTTTAGCTGTGCAAAACATTTGACCTCTGAACTTTAGTTTCTTAACTCACAGTATTTAAATATCAGTAGTTTCCATAGCAACTGTAAAATGGTATATTTATTTCCATTCCCCAGAAAAGAACCCTGTTGTTAGTATCTCAGAAATCACTGCACTGCTCTGCAATATGAATATCTCCTCCAACTTAAAAGCTAAAAAAGACACTACCCAAGAAGGCCCAGAAGGAAAAAGGGACTAGGTCACTTAATTTTCCAAGGCCATCTAACTTGCCCCTAACCAACCAGCCATGGAACGATCTGTCCATATAGTATCTTCAGTGTGCTTACATTCTCTCACTAATTCCTAATGCTGAGGGAATAGGAAAGATACTGTGGAGATGGGCATTTAGATTAATATTATAATTTAAAATGGACATTGCATAGCTATTTTTAAAGAGAAGAGAATAGATATTGGGTGCACTCACATTCAAGCTAGGTTGCCTACAAAAGGTTCTTTTGAGTGTTTGCTTTACGGTGCTGTGAACTGGCTTATTAGCACAGCAATTGTTCACAGGTAAATTGCATTCTGTAGCCATAGTTACCAAACAATAAAGCCTGCTACCCATCAAGTTCAATGCAGAGGCCTTTCCAGCTGTCATCTTCACAAAAACCCTTTGGAGTAGGTAATAGTATATCCATTGTAGTGCTGAGAAACAGACTCAGAGATTCAGAGACGTCCTCACAACCACACATCTAACATGTGATAGTCTACCATCTAACCAAAGCCCAGTAGTCTTCACATGATAGTAGGTTAGCCTGCTTCCAGATATTTTTTCTCAAATATTTGAAACATCCCTTTTATAGACTTACACAATACATTAATTTGTATTATCTTTAAAAGTAAGTAAATTTCAGTATGATTTGAGTTTTTAATGAACTACTAGCTGAAACATAAATTCTTAAAGTTCTATGGGTCTTGTGAATTTCTAATAGATCTCAGTTACTTCCCATAAATCCCTTTTTATATTCCCCTTTTAAGAAGTCTTTTTTTTTTTAAGAGAGAAAAAGGGAGAGTAAGAGAGAATCAGTTTTTATTTCTTTTTCATCTGGTTGTGGGTTCTCTAACACCCAGTTGTGTATGTGGTGTCAGAGTTCGAACTCAGGTCCTCACACATGCCAGGCAAGCACACTCTTACTGCTGAGTCACCATTCCAGCCCCCAGCCCCCAGAAGTAACTTTTTTTATAAGTAAGCTTACCATAGTGGTTAAGAGCATAGACTGGTTAAAAACTACTGAATCAAAATCTCAGCTCCACCTGTTAGCTGTGTAATTCTAGAGAGGTTACCTACCCTCCCTGTGCCTCAGTGTCTGATGTCAAAAAGGGATAATAAAAGAACCTACCTTATGGGATTCTTATAAGAGTAATATATGTTTAGCATGTAGAACAGGGCCTGGCACATAGTGAACACTCTGTAAATATTGGCTGTTATTATGGCTGCTGCTGTTATTGCTATACTTTATTGTTAAAATTATTTTGTATTTTTAATAACATCTAATCAATTTTATTTGATATAATTCTATATGGTTTTTTGATGTTGTACATAATTTTAACTTCTTATACTTGGATAGCTTTCCAAATAATGCATATTTATATATTTAGTATGCTTTTTCAGTATATCATCTGAATTATTTTTGCATAAAGTGAATTAACTTTAGTTGTACTTAATATTTTTTATCTGTTGAAGTAATCTGTGTTATTATTTTAATTCAGGACATGGCCCAGTAATCCATAATGCTGAAGCTAAAATTCTGCAGTATATTTCTCATAGAAATACCCGAGAAGAACAAATTCTTACAGTATTTCGTGATAATTTTGAAAAATCCTTTACAGCAACGGACCTTGTCAAAATTATTTACAAGGTAATTTTCACTTATATTATTTGTACATATCACAAATTTATTAGAATAAATAAGCTACTGTATTAATAGACTGTATAGGACTGGAGATACAGCTTAATGGTAGAGTACCTGCCTGGAATGTATGAAGCCCTGAGTTTAATCCCCAGCACTGAAAAAGACTGTATGTATGTATATGTGTGTGTGTGTGTGTGTGTGTGTGTGTGTGTGTGTGTGATCTCCTACATCCCAGATGGAGAGAAGTCTGTTAATTTTATAGGAATTGCCACCTGTCTAGACTTAAGATCAGTAGTCTCATCTTCTGTAACACCAAAGTTAAACAAAAAAACTGGTCATAGAGAAAATAGGTATCTTGAGCCATCTGTTAAAACTCATGTACTTTGCAGGAGAAACTGCAGCAAACAGTTTTATAGTGCTATGTGTTATTCTAGCCATCTTCTGGTGTCCTAACCTGTAGCAAATGAGTTGGGGTGATCTGCTAGAGAAAAATATTGGGATAATGGCAGTAAAGAGGTAGCAGTGGCTAACCAAAGAAAAAATACCCATTGAAGAACATGGGTAATTTTATATATAGTGAAAGAGCCCCATGCCTGTGAGTGTGACCTCTGAATACATCACATAATAGCATTATGTGTCAATTAGATATATCTGTGTTGGTAAAAATAGCTTAGCAGTTAAGAATACAGGCTTTGAAGTAAGATTACTAGTGTTTGCAGAATGCCATTGTGCACCCCTGTGATCCCAGCATCTCAGGAGGCTGAAGTAGGAGGATTACAAGTTCCAGGCCAGCCTCAACAACTTGGTGAGACTCTTGTCTCAAAAAAAAAGGGCGGGGGGGGGGGACTGGTGGTGTAGCTCACTGGTAAAGTGCCCCTGGGTTCAATTCCCAGCACCAAAAAGAAAACAAAAGATTACCTGAAGCTCCATTGGCACAACAAGTATAGCCATAAAATCCATGAGCTTGTTACTAAAAACAAATTTAGAAATGTAATCTGGGGCCATTTAGAATTACTAAAGGACCTCAATGTCCCATTTGCTTAACTCATCAAGAAACAAGAAACAATTCATACGCATTGTGTTTTGTTTTAAAGGAGAGAGATGAATTTCTTATCTAAAGATAAAAAATGTCATCGTCTAAGGATGTGGGTCTAACTCACTGATAGAGCATTTGCTTAGCGTGTGCTAAGCCCTGGATTCTATACCCAGCACTGCTGGAAGTCAGGGATGAGGGGAGATATTCATTGGCAGAAGAGTAATGTAAATATTTAAATTGTGCAAAATGGCTTATTTCCTCATAATACGAGAATATAGCCTCTACACATTGATACTTTAAGGGAGGATTTTTTTTTCATTTTTGCTTTCTTAGGACCTAAATACAGATAGCAAAACTCTTCTAAACTCACAGATGAGTCATCAAGAAATGGCCTAAACAGATGTTGATTTTGAATTCAGAGGTGTATTCAGAACTGTATTCACTGTGCAAGTGTGTGAAACTCCTTATGATTACAGAATGGCATTAGGTATTCTAGAGTGATGTTTTCGTTCAACATTTATTGAATATTTTTATATGCCTCACACTGAAGTAGGAGATAAAAAGATGACCACGGATCCCTGCCCTCTAGGCATTTGTGGTTTAGTGAAGATACACGTGTTCAACAGATACTTGTAATACTGGTTCTGTCATAATGTTGTGCATGTATTGGGACATGACTACATGACTACAGCTAGTAGATACCATCCTAAATGCTTTATACAGATTGATCATCCCTAATCCAAAATGTTACAAAATCTGAAATGCTCCAAAATCTGAAACTTTGCTGATGTAAAAAGATTTTAGAAGTTTTGAATATTCAGGTCTTGTATTTTTTTTTCCACACCAATCTTCCCCTGACTCCTATACCCAGTATGTCAAGGTACAAAAATAAAGATCTGTTCTACCTAGGCTTTTTCTGGAAAGCCTTCAGAAACTTATTCATTGAATGGAATCTTGAAGAAGATACAAGCATTTTCTAGACTAGGCTAGAAGAGAAACTAAGTTATTCTAGACAGGGGGAAGGTTATGTTCAAACACAATTAAAGAGCATCATGTGTTTGAAAACCCATAAAGAAACCACATGACTAAACACAGATTGCATGTGTGGATGGACAGAAAAGGAAGCATGATCAGATCTGACCTTCATTGCCAACTAAAAAGTTGGGGCTTTAGCCAATAATCTGGGAATGATCACTTGGTGAACTCACATGATGAAATCTAGAAAATAACACTGGGGTATATAGCAGATGTTAATGGAGCTGAAGGGAGAGTTAGGGGTTGGAAGTTTAGATCTGGGACTCATCGATGCCTCTGTTGTATGGTGAGTTGACTGAGGACAAAAGAGAAGAAAACCAATGGTACTACTTAGTATAAACATCAATATTTAAGAAAAGTCTAAGGAAGACTATCCAGAGTGAAGACTAATGATTAGAGCAGTGGGATGAACAAGAGTGAAGAGATTTTCAAAAGGGAGAGAAGAGCCAGTTGACTTCAGGTACAAAGAGAATGAAAATAATCCATTGCATTGATGATCTTGGCAAAATATTTTCAGGGAGTTGAGAAATAAAGGTAGTGAATTTAGATAAGAAATTTGGCCTCAGAACTATATCCTGTATTTAAAGAACAAAAAGAATATTTGTTTTTCCTTCAGATTATATTATTTTCACAAGAGTAAGCGGAAATTGCATCATAAGGCATGAAGATATTTTGTGTAGGCTAATAAACTATAGGGCCAAAGGTCCAAAAACTAATAAGAATTTTTGCATTTATTTATTCCTTCATTCATAAAATATAACTGTGTGTCATCATGCTAAATACTGAAATTCATTCATGAATAAAACAGACACTGCTACTGTTAAGCCACTTAGTCTATTTTATCTTTAGGATGTATAGGAATATAGTGTCCAAAAGCAAGATATTTACAAAGTAAAAGTTTCAGGTTATTACTACATAAAGATGTGTTTAACTTAAACTTTAAATGTTGTATTTTGTTTTCTTTTAAACTTTTCAAACAACATTAAGCATTCTTTTTTTCTAAAGTTTTTCCTTTACCTTTATTCTTCTTTTTTTTTTTTTACCTTTTTTCTTCTTTTAGAATGTTCCTGAGCAGTTACATGAGTCAGCTGGAAAGAATGTCGTGCTTCATTTGAAAAAACTAGAAAAAGAAGGGAAAATATGTAAGCATACTTCCAAATTTAAAATTTTTTTTTTACTACCAGCATTTAACATGTTTTTACAGATGTACTAGTTTCCTTTTAGGAAAAAAAGCACCCATCAGGGTTTTCCCTGGAATATCATGTTAAGGTGGAAAGACAGGACACTAGAAAGGTTGGCAGCACATGGCAAGTTGGGCCACAAATTGGAGCCAGAAGCTGCCCCAGGAATTAGAATTTCACATACCATCCCAGTCACGCTCAGAGTAGAATTTAAGATTAGCTTCTCTTCTCCCAAACCCCAAGACCATGAAGAAACTTGCACGTGGAATATTGGGAACCAGACAAAGGTTAAGCAGCGAGGAAGGTAGTAAACTCAAAGATACCTTACTAGTAATTCTGTAAGTCTTTACTAGTGTTAGTTTAATTTGTCAAATTAATAATATTTACTGAGGTTTAATCCTTAAAATCAGAAGGTCTTCAAAGGGTGAATTTTATATAACAGCGTGAGCAATGTGTCTTACATGTATCAAAAAAAAAAAAAGCTATATTGAGCAATGAAATTACTTTAAGAATGAGTGCTTTTTCTAGCCACAGGTAACTTAAAATTCAGTGAACTTACTTAACTTTTCTTCAATTTTTACTCTGATTTTCTTTCCACAGATAGCAACAGGGATCCTAACAAGAAATGGAGAGCTGTACTTTAGTTTCAAATTAATGAAAGCTGTTTAGCTTTGCCTTTAAATGATGGTATGTTTTCTTAAATAAATTTTCTTAGTAGAGTATATAGAGAATATATATAATGTAGAACTGCAAAAATAATCCTAGATACACACCAAAACAATGTCATATTTATCCTAAAATATTGAAATTACCTTATACATCTCTAGTATAGGCTACATAACCTTGGTCTTTTTTAACATTTTACCAAAAATTCAGAATCCAACAGTTTATCAATTCTCTATGAATTAAATAAAATGATTACTTTCAGAATAATAAAATTAAGCCACACATGGTGGCACACATCTATAATCCCAATGACTCACTCAGGAGGCTCTGGCAGGAGGATCGAAAGTTTGAGGCCACCGTGGACACCTTAGCAAGATCCTGCCTCAAAATAAAAAAATAAAAATGGTTTGGGCTTTAGCTCAGTGGTAGAACTACCCCTGGGTTCAATCCCCGGTACCATAAAAAATAAAGTTACAGGATTTAAGCCAGATATTACTCCTAGAGATTGTTCTCTGTTGCTAATTGTCAATAATTACTCTTTCCTTTAACTGCTTCAGTTAACAGCCCAGATTTCTATATCTTTCTTCCTTTTTCTCAATGCTTGGCTTTATCTGTAGACAACAGCTTTGTTTTCATGTTTCAATCAATTATATTATGATTATGTATTAGATCTATAGTTTGTATCATATGTATTTTCTTGTAATGGTATCCCACTAATGATTCATGTAAATCAATTTGGGATAAAAAATTTATTAAATTTCCAATTTAAAGTTTCATATGAGGAATAATTGTTTTTGTCATCCATTAGTGCAATCAACATAGTTTTTGAGTTTAATGTTTGTCCACACTCATCAGCTTATATGTTAATTATGTACCAAAAGGTTTGTTTATAAATTAGAAGATTATAAGTTGGGACTTTTTTTCATACGAGTAGTATTCTTATGCAGTAGTTAGGTTCAAAGGATAGCTCACCCATGCTTATTTAACCTTATAAGGTTGCCAAATTTCAATATTAAAATAAGCTCAGAATCCTAAGAGTGTACTTTCTTGACTCTTCAAGTTTTTGAAGTTTTTGTTTTTAACTTGCTTTAACATCCTCACTTCCTCCTACCCCTTTTTTGCTGGTCTAATTCAAATGACTCAAAAACACATTCTTACACCATAGAGACCTCTTGTATACCCAGAATTGTTCCATATTACAAAATAAGTGTAAATTCAACAACAAAAAACAAAAAACAAAGCCCAGTTCACAAAGAACTTGAATAGATGTTTCTCCAAAGAAGATATGTAAATAGCCAATAATCACATGAAAAGATGCTCAGTATCACTAATCATTACAGATATGCAAGTCAAAACCACAAGTTTCCATTTCATGGGCAACAGGATGACTATTATTTAAAAAAAAAAAAAGTAGAAGCAAACAAAATAACAGGTGTTGGGGAAGGGACTGAGAAATTGGAGCTCTTGTGCACTGCAGGTAGGACCATAAAATGATGTAGCTGCTTTGAAAAACAATGTGGTGCTTCCTCCAAATATTGAACAGCCAGGCACAGTGGCTCATGCCTTAATCGTAGCAGCTTAGGAGGCTGAGGAAAGAGGATTACAAGTTCAAAGCTAGCCTCAGCAACTTAGCAAGACCCTGACTCAAAATAAAAAATAAAAAAGAATTGGAGATGTGGCACTTAACCTAGTGGTTACGTGCCGCTAGGTTCAATCTCTCTCTGTCTCTCTCTTTCCCTCCCTCTCCCCACCCCCTATATATATATACACACATACTGTATGATCCAGCAATTTCACTTCTGAGTGCATGCCCAAAAACAATTGAGAGCAAGGTCTTGAACAGATACAAACCAAGGTTTATAATGGCATTATTCACAAATAGCCAAAAGGTAGAAGCAACTTGTGTGTCCATTGGAAGGATGAATAAATAAAATGTGGTATATACATACACAGTACAATATTATCCCACCTTAAAAAGGAAGGAAATTGTGACACATCGTGAATGAACCTCGAGGACATCATGCTAAGTCACAGAAAGACATACCATATGAATTACTTACATGAGGTACTGAAAATAGGCAGATTGACAAGAGACAGAAACTAGAATAGAGAATACAGGACTAAGGGGCTATTGTACTCTTTGGGAAAATGAAAAATATCCTGGAGATGGATGGTGGTGGTGATTGCATAGCAATGTGAATGTACTCAATGCTACTGAACGTTACCCTTAAAATGGTTAAAATGGTAAATAATAACTTTAAATATCATCCCCAGTTCCACCAAAAAATAAAAAGTATGTCAATACATAACTTGAAACAATAATAAATATGATTTTATGAGTATGTGAATAATTAGTCTGCCTCTCAATTAGCGTCTTCATTCTTTCCCATTTACTTGAATTAAAACACCATTCCATTAGTCAAATAAGAAAGACCAGTAGTACCTCCAAAATTCGTCACTGCCCTCTTACTGCACCAGTACTTCCTAGCCCAGGGCCTCATCCTCTCTGGACTGAACTAGTGCAATAACTTTTTAACTCTGGGCTCCCTTTTTTTTTTTTTTTTTTGGTTTTTTGTTCCAGGGATTGAACCTAGAGGCACTTAAGCACTGAGCCCCATCCACAGCCCTCTTTTTGTTTTATTTAGAGACAGGATCTCACCAGGTTACTTAGGGCCTAATATGCTGAGGCTGGCTTTGAACCTGAGATCCCCCTGCCTTAGCTTCCTGAGCTGCTGGGAGTACAGGCATGCACTACCATGCCCAGCCCTGCTTCCATTCTTGAAGGAGGTTGGGAGACTAAGTAAAAAGGACATTCTGAGCCAAGCAAATCTTAAAAAATCCATGAAAACATTGTCTTTTTATAGTGTTGGAAAGCTGTAAGTTTTTTATTGAGAGTCTAGCAACATAGCTTTCACAAAAATAATGGCATGCATTTAATTGTTTTGTGCTGGGTACTGGGCCAGGCTCTAGAAAGAAAGGCAAACAAAATGGCAGCTCTTTTGTCAAAAGAAGCTCATATTCTAGTTGTGGAAACACAAAATTACAGTGTATAGTGCCATTATATTTGTCTGGAGTAAAGGAAGAATATCTAACCTGGTCGTGTTCTAGAAGGATACTTAGAGACACTGACTCAAGTCAAAAAGATGAATTAAGTGTTAGCCAGTTCAAGTTGGAAGAAATTGTGTACCTACACATGAACAGATATGGTGAAATATCCTGAAGTTTGGGAGTAAATTTATATGACCACAGTATATATAAAAACAGTGGTGTTTGTGGTTGATAGTATAGTGATAATAAGAATCTCCTGGGAACACAGG
This sequence comes from Aplodontia rufa, assembly GCA_004027875.1. Lineage (NCBI taxonomy): Eukaryota > Metazoa > Chordata > Mammalia > Rodentia > Aplodontiidae > Aplodontia > Aplodontia rufa. The sequence goes on from PVKS010018181.1 coordinate 38,136, forward strand.
AATCAATGTCATCCAGTCTTGCTTCAAGTAGGCTAGAGTGGAGTAGTACCCCCCCATCCATAAGGGGTACATTCCGGGACTCCCAGGGAATGCCTGAAGCTGCAGATATTACATCCTTCCTATACTATACTTTCTATACATACCTATAATAAAGTTTAATTTACAAATTAAGCACAGTAAAAAATTAACAACTCGCCCAAGGTGATGCACACCTGTAATCCCGGCAATTTGGGAGTCTGAGGCAGGAGGATCAAAGTTCAAGGACAACCTCAGCAACTAAACAAGGCCCTAAGCAACTTAGCAAGACACTGTCTCCAAATAAAATAGAAAAAGGGCTGGTAATGTGGCTTAGTGGTTAAGCACCCCTAGGTTCAATGCCTGACCAAAAATAATAATAATAATAATAATAATAATAATAATAATAATAATAATAAAAAGAGAACATCTATACCAATGTACTGTAAATTATGTGAATATGTGTTCTGACTCCCAATATCTTATTGTGTGTTTTTTTACCTTTCTACTTTAAGGGAAGCACTTCACAACTTCTCTTTGGCATATCTGAAAATGAGAAAAGATTCAAATGCAAAAATTCTTAATTCTGTCAGTGCTATGTATCAATGTCCATTCCAAGTCTCTGTGTTTATGACAGTAACAAACTTGGTACAAATTTCTAGACATTGTTGGAGCAAGAAAACTTTCATTATTGAATTTTTCTCCCCGGCCTTTAGGGGTGCTTAAAAGGGTATCTTGTTTCAATGGGGGCAGTTCAGTCTTGGTTCCAGCTGCATCAGTGCTGGGCCTTTTGAAACAAATTTGGAACTAAAGTGGGGAGAGGAGGAGTACATATAAGTATATTTGCTTATGTATGCATAATGTATCTTTGAAAAAACACCCAAAATAACAAAACAAGAACATTGGTTACACCCCAGGAGGAAAACTTAAGGGCAGCCAGAGAACAAGGGATAGGACTGGAAATTTCACGATGTAGCCTTTTATAGCTTTTGAATCTTTAATTGTTTACTATCTATTGAAAACACAAATAATAGGGGCTAGAGCAGTGGCTCAGCAGTTAACAGCGATTGACTGGTATGCATGAGGATGTGGGTTCATACCCCAACACCATATACACAACAGCGTAGGAGTAACAAAAACAAGATGAAAAACTAAATAAAACTGATTGATTCTCTCTCAAAAAAAAGCATAAATAATAAAACATTTTAAAATGAAAGGCTCAAACCTGTTTGACGTATTCTGAACCCCCCAAACAGTGCAGAAGTACACAACCACTGGAAAAGAAACCCAAGCTGCCACTCGGGTCTAGTGAAGAGCTTGTGAAAGAGGTCTAGGTTAGAGATGTGGAAGTCATCATCACTAAGGTGGCACTTTAAGCAATGGGTAGGTAAGTGTGCATAACAACGATCTTGGGGTGGCAGGGGGGAGGAGTCCAGGAGACGTTGGCAAGTAGGATTTAGAAAGGTTGACTAAGGACAGGATATCACTGGGGCAGTAGTGTTTCAGCGAGGGAGATGTCAAGAGTCTGGAAAATGAAAGCAGTATTAAATGAGGACTCTCTTGCTATTTCTGCTTATTTTATACATTATTGGATTATGTAACATTAGATTAACAACATAGTTATTACCAATTTTATCCTGAGAGATTGCCAAATGTTAAATTTTGAGTATTCTGAATCCAACAAATCTGTTTTTTGTTTGTTTGTTTTTAAGAAAGGGACAGAACAAGAAGCAGTTTTTATTTAGTTTTTCATGTGACTTTCATTGCTCTGACACTTCACTGTGTACATGGTACTGGGGTTTGAACCCATGTACTGGCACATGCCAGGCAAGTGCTGTAACTGCCAAGGCACCTTCCAGCCCCCAACAAATCCATATTGATAGCATTTAACATTTTCTTTTAAAAAATGAAGCATTTTTCTCTAGAAATTTAATTCATGGTACTGATTATTTTATGTCAGATTGACCACATTTATTGCTACTCCTTTCCAAGACCCAATTTTAAAAATCATAAAGATGCAGAAGTATATATATAAATAATAGCAAAACAAACTGATGTGTTAGTAAGCATCCCATTACTATAATAAATACCTGAGAGAATTCAACTTAGAAGATGAAAGATTTATTTGGGGACTGGAGCAGTGGCTCAGTGGTAACAGTACTTGCCTGGCATGTGCAAGGATGCGGGTTAAAGCCCCAGCAACACATACACGACATCTCAGAGCAATGAAAGCCACATGAAAAACTACATAAAAATTGGTTCTCTCTCTCTCTCTCTCCACCCCCCCCCCCACTATCTCTCTTTTAAAAATATATTTATTTGGGTGTATGGTTTCAGAGGTGTCAGTCCATGGTCACTTGGTTACATCACTTTTGGACCTGTGGTGAGGCAGAACATTATGGTAGAAGTACATGGCAGAAGAAACTGCTCACCTCATGGCAGCTGGGAGACCAAAAAAAGAGACTGGTGTCCCAATATCCCCTTCAAGGGTATGTTCTCAGTGACCTAATGTCTACCCACAAGGTCCCACTTAAAAGTTCTATCACCTCT
>PVKS010018182.1:0-40584 GCA_004027875.1 Aplodontia rufa
CTCCCCTGCGCAAACCGCTGCTCTGTGCTTATTAGGAAGCTCTATCCAGTCACTGATCCTGCCGCCAGACAGTGCACAGGTCCGGGAGGTGTCCTCGCCAGTACGCTGTCTTTAAAGCTGTGCGGGATTTTTTCCCCCCTGCAGAAGGGACTCTGGCAGGCGGGAATGTAGGCTGGAGAGTGCAAATGCCTGCCGGCGGGCGCCGCCACGGGTGCGCGGGACAAAGAATCCCTGTTTGCTCGTAGGTCTCTATTCCCCAAAACCAATGCTGAGATCAGAACTGGTGATTCATAATGCCATTTCCCAAAACGCACCTTAAAAAACTGGTGAGAAGCCGGAGATATCCTGATCAGTCACGGGGGTGCAATGGAAGCCTTTTGTCTTCAGATCGCCATCTTGAAGAGTCTCCCCTTCTTATTCTTTATTAAAGGAATTTTTGTTGTTATCCAGAATAGGCATTAAAAATAAACAAATATGCAAATAAATGTAACAGTTCATTTTTCTTGAGATTTAAGGGAAGTAAAAGAAAATCTACTTCTCATCTCAACATTCATTCAACTAATACTGATTAGATTTCTGTTTGTTCCAGGGATTGTGGGGAATATTGAGGACACAAAGGAGGTAAAGATATAGTTCTGATGGCTAAGACATTCATGAATGATGGGTGAGAAAAACCAACCATTCCCAGAATGCTCTGAGGGCACTGAGGCCCAGGTAGTGATTTCTGGGCAATGATGGACAAGCCATACATCCCAGAGAGAGTGATGTCTTGAAGAGTGAAAGGAGAAAGTCAGGAAAAAGGAGGAAATCGGCAAGACAGGGAGGCAGGTAGCAGAGTAAAGGACATTCTATATGGAAGGAATGGATGTATGGAGCTCAAGGGTGAGAAAGTTTATGAACCATTCGTGGTGTGTATTTCCTGGGGATCAGACAAGATGGTAGAGGCAGACAGAGAAGCCAACTTTATGAAGAACCCTGAAAACCAAGATGAAAAATAATCTCAAGAGAGAGGACAGAAAGGACAGAAGTAAGAAAATCAATATTTTAGTAAGAAACATTTTTAAACAGGTAGTATCTCCATCTATCAGATGCATTGAACTAAAAGAGCAAAGTTGTGATAAGATATTAAAATATTCCTCTTTTTAAAACTTAATCATTAATACCTGTGAATGAAAAATTTTATTAGACAAATTAAACAGGTTTAGTTAAAGTAGGAGAAAGAGATTGAACTCAACTTCTCTAAAGAAAGTGGCAGGAGGGTATTCAAGCACTGGGGTAGTTTGGAAAAGCACTGGAAGACCTTGGGTGAGCTTGGTCAATGTGCTGAGGCATCTATGTTAGCTAGTGCTCACTTACGGAAGTTAGGATAGTTGTCAACTGAATGTTTGTATGTGTCAAAATTCATACATTGAAATTTTACTCCATGATTTGATAATATTAGGAGAGGGATCCTTTGAGAAGTCCTTAGGATTGAATAATGCTATGAGAATGGTATTAGGGCCCTTATGAGTTCTGACAAAGTTTGTTTCTGTGTTTTCTGCCATGTGAGTATAGAACCAGAACCCAGCAGTCTGTACCCTGGAAAAGGACTCAAGCTAGAACTTGATTATGCTGCATCCTAATCTAAGACTTCCAGCCCCCAGAACTGTGAGAAATAGGCTTCTATTGCTTTTAATCTTTGCAATATATAGTATCATATTTTAAAAGCCCAAACTGACTAAGCCAGGCTCCTGCCCTCCAATAGAGACTGGGTTCCATAGTTGTGCATTTCACAGGGGTGGATTTCAGTCCCTTGAAGGATGTTCCTGGGTTGTAAACTTGCAAGAAGATGGGAGAAGGTATAGATCTCAGGGAATCAAGTAAGATATAGTGTATTAAAATGTGTAGTTTTCTAAAGTAAGTGACTAAGAAAAGGGAAGTCAGGAGCTTGTAGTTAGGACGCTAACTGTATAATATTTACTCAAACTGAATGAAACTTTAAGGCTGCATTGATCATATGGAAGAAATGTGATGTTTTCCTTACACATACAAAACTAAACCAAAAAATGCCAGTGAAATTACATTATCTGAAGCATTAGTGTGGCAGAAAAAGCCTGACTTTTGTCAACAGGCACGATTCATATCTCCGTGCTACAACTACTTGAACATGGATAAATTCACTCAGGGATCATGTGTTTTCAGCTTTAAGTATGGAAGCATAGGATGTGTTACAGACTTGGGCTGGGAATTTAGAAATCATGTAAATAAAGGATTTAATAAATAAAATCAGCTTTTGTAATTCTTCAATCACATGAATATTGAGCCAATTCAGGTAAGTGTCTGGTTGACTGAGGCTTTTTAATCTGCAAGCAATTGTATAGGTCATGGGGCATTGACCCTGTTAAGAGAGCTCCTTAATATTTCTGTCCTGTGTTATCTCAGATATGAAGGCATCCAACAGCACAGTGCGCAGAGAAACACAGAGCGTGGGGACAGCATTTGTTCATTGGAGTAATGCTTTCTGTTTATCAGTGTCAGTTTTCAGTTCTCTTCACCATGCCAAAGGCGGAAGAGTATCCACATGTGTAAATAGAGTTGCTGGGCATGGACATCCATGCGCTTATCTGTAAAGACCTGAGATGTCGAACGTGAAGAGATTGTAAAACAACTAGAAGGCTCATTGATTCCCCAGCTCTACTCCCAACTTTAACTGCACTGTTTGATATCTGAAACAGAGCCATTGGAATCAGTCCCTGGCAGTGCATCATTTGCAATAATGTATTCCAGTTGCATTACAACAAGTTTCAACGCTTTTATTTTTTTTTCTCTTTCCCCAGAGAGAATTTGCAAGGCATAAGCAAGAAAAAGAGCAATTAGGGATTCAGAAAACAGTCCTCATGCCGTCCTCAATAGCATTTATGTCCCGGAGGGCCACATTTCCCTTTTCAATCTTCAAACTTAAGTCCCTTTTACTCTTGTGCCTTCAGCTCTTAGTCTAATGGACTGATGATTTCACTACATCTTAAAATACACATCTCTTGAAGATACAACTGCCTTCTCTGCTTCGAATATTTTCATTACATTTTATTACAAACTTGGTTCAGGAGAAGTTTTACACCTAATTTGGAGGACCTGCCCTCTCGGTTTTATTTTCCTGCAGGACTTTTATCAGACTAATTTGATTCAACTGTGAATTCTTCGTAAGTCTAAAGTTCTCTGCTATTCCTTTTACTTTTTAAAAATATTTATTCTTTCCAAAGTACACTGGCTCTATTCCAGTCTTGCCTCTCTTATTCCTGCAGAATCTCATTTACCTTGAGTTATGTAATATCTAGTTAACCTATTCAATAAATATTTATTGAGCACCTCTAACGTGCCAGCAAAATGAAGATGACTCTGAAAGCATCCCTGACCCTGAGAAGGTCATTGTTTAATGGTGGAGGCTGCTATGAAAACCAACCAATGCAAGGCAGGGGTACGAGTGCAATAACAGAGCTACCTTCCTAGTGCTCTTGGAGTACCACTATGTAGGGGAGAAATCATGACTTTTGTATATTGAATGGCATTAAACTTATCAAGAGAAGGAGAATTTGAAAGGAGGTTCATAATAAATACTTTCGAATAAACCAATTTATTTTAATTGACAAATAAAAGTTGCACATTTTATTATGTGCAATATGATGTTATGAAATATGTCTACATTGTGGAATGGCTAAATTGAGCTAGATAACATGCATTATTTAACATGTTTATCTTTTTGTGGTGAGAACACTTAAAATTTAGTCTTGTAACATTTTTCAAGAACAGAATATGTTTCTATAACTGTAGTAACCTCATTTGCAATAGATCTCTTGAACATATTCTTCTTAACTGAAATATTTTAAACATATATATGCCATATATAACACATATATATTATAAATACATACATATATATGTGTATCTTCAGGTTTTGATACCTTAGATTTATACAAGCTTAGATATCAATCTTCTCCAAAGTGTATTTCCTTGAAGTGTTCAACAAAAAGTGAGTTCCATAGTTAAATAATCTTCAGAAATAAAGCATACTCTATTATCAGCATGTAAAACAATACACCTTAGTATATTAGAGGTTTTTTAAAGTTTTCAAGTGTTTAACTTTGGTAATTCAGCATTTCCTAACCTGACCACTGAAACTTTCTTTCTGTAAAAGTTGTTAACCTCCCAAGAATTTGTGTTCCAAGTAACACACTTTGAAAGATGTTCTTTCACATTAAGTACTTGGCTTGAAGATCAGATCAGTCCAGGCAACGAAACATAGCGATCACTAATGCCTTAATAAGGCCTCCTCCAACATCCAATAATAACTTATTTTTTAACATTACCTAAATGAAATTTTCAGAAAATACAAAGGTAAAGAGGAAACCACCAATTACCTTACCATCCAGAAGTACCTAGTATTAACATTTTGTATATTTCTTTATAGTCATTTTTCTGTTCACATTTTGAAACCTAAAATAATGCAATGTATACAAATGTCTATATACTAATAATCATGTTTATTTGACTAATTTTCAAAGTAATTTCTGTCTACAGGGGAGTTCATGAAAGGAAGTAAAAAAAATTGGAAGCTCCTCATCTACATTTTAATTTATTAATTTATTTTTCAACTATAAAAAAACAAAAATTGTGCACAGGAATAGGGTACCATCTGGTGTTTCAGTATAAGCATAAATTGTGCCATGTTTAATCAGGTTTAATATATTGGTTTCCTACACCTCATGTAAATAAAAATACTTTTCAAAAATCTTTTCTTGATGTAAAATTTATATACAATTAACTGATGAATGAACAATAATTTTAAAATGTTGATTTAAAAAAAGTCAGGGCAGGACAAGGGAAAGTCATACCCTAAACTAAAGAGAACTAACTAGTGGAACAATGTGGAGAGATTCTAAGGACCTCACCTTTCTCTGTGGAATGAAGGATGTCAGAGGTGTCTTCAAGTTAAAGATTTCTGAAGCAAATATGCTGTCTAAGGGATAGTCTAAAAAACTCTATAGCTGGACAGTGGGATTGTGAAAGCTTAGGTAGTTTTTTTCTGTTTGCATAGTCCAGGGTACTCCACTCAGCAGCCAGTCCCCGAATGGATTTTGTTTTTCCTTCCTAGGCCTGATAATCTATACCCATCTGCATGTGGCTGCCACTGAGCGTGGCAACCTAATTGTATTGCTCTTCTGAAATTAGCATCACTGTACCATGAACAACTCCTCGTTCTGCTACTGTAGCTAGATTTCTCTCCCTGACCACCTTTCACATTCCTGCCTGATCTGTTGTTTTTTCGCCTTGCTCAGTGGGTTGGCAGGTGACATTTAGAGGGCCACTGCTAGTGGTAGTTTAAGGCAACTTTGACCCTCTGCTTTCCAACTTGGTGACTCCCCTACCTCCTCAGCTCCCCGGTGTCTTCCTCTATTTCCAAATTTTCTTGACTGTGTAAACAAAGCCAGAGTAGAATAAAGCATGTAACAGTTTGTGGGGAAAAAAAAAACAAACATTGCTTGGAAGAAATGAAGCCGGAGGGACCACAGCTCAGTAGAGTGATTCTAATGACCAAGGATTCAGGCCATTTTTATTTGGATCTTCACTTTTGGGGGAGCATAAGGTTGTCACACAGAGAGCATATCAAATGAGAAAGCAGCTAGATAATATGACAGAGTTACTGGAGCAATTAAAGTGAGAGGGCCATGGAGGACGCTGGGTGACCTATGGGGACCAGCAGTAAGTAAACAACTTCTAAGTATTGCACATCATTTGTCCTGATGAGGGGAAATGCCACCTCCCTTCCTTCTTTTAAGTAGAATAACTGAGCAGCTTCTGCCAGGGATCCAAGGTGTACTCTTGTGAGCCCAGGAGCTCTGCTGCACATCCTCTCACAAGTATTTCCACTTTTACAAAAATTTTTGCAAGGTTGATATTTTGATATTATTCCAGTTTTACAGATTGGGGAAAAAGAATCTCAGAGAGAATAATTGGTGAATGGATGTTTGCAACTTTGGTAACTGATACACCTATTTTGGGGAAATTTTATGACTCTGAATGCCATTTTCTTACCACTGAAGGTTTTTTTCTTGGGTCATAGATGTCTGGAGTTTTTTTCTGTAAGTTTAAAATTTTGAGCATAGAAAAATGCATGTGAAAAAATCTGGGGGGAGGGTTAGGAGCTCCATGATTAAGAATATCTTTATTTTCCTTTTATTCTTTCTGCTGAGACAAAGTAGGACTTCATGCAAAATAAATAAGAGTAAAATAAACCATAATATTTTGGAATATGCATGCTCCTAACAAAAAGTAATGAAAGTAACTCTTGATCAGGAATGAGATGGGAGGAGTGATGGAGTTGTGGACTGCACAACTCTCAAAAGATGCACCCCAGCTCCCTGGAATGAGTGCTTCCAGAGCCTTGGTTACTGATGGAACTGGGTCTCATTCTTCTAGTGTGTAGGTTCTGTACAATACAAAACAGGATGGTTGAAAATTAATCTCACGGTAATAAAATACCTGGCTAAGTAAAAAGTATCTGTATGTTAGCATTGCTTGCTTGCTTTAATCAGCATCACATGGAGGCAGATTTTTTGTTTACCACTTGTCTCAGAAAGTTAGGTGAAAAGAGGCTTTATTATGTAATAGTTTTTATCCTTGGAATTTCTATGTGTTATCCTTTTCTTTTTTACCTTTTCTACTTAAAAGACCACAAAATGTATCTGTTGCCAGTCTTATCACATCCCGTATGGAAAATGAAAAGAAGCTTCCTTTCCCATGTGTTAAGATTCATGCTCCAGCTCTCTCTTCCTGGAGTGGCTGGGGTGTGGAGCTTGTTAGGGTAACTGAACCAGCAGGTAACACAAACAGTAGTTAGCTTCTGGAGGGGAATTCATCACAGAAGTGCACTGCAGACTGTAGGCGATTGAGGGGGGGGAACGTTGCTTGTGCACCTGCCAACTTTGCTCCACAGAAGTCAAGATAACCCCTCCCCACCCCAAACGTAAATTATTCATGAGCTTGGGGATGAAAGGCAAGATACAAGCTTCAGAAATAGAAAATGCCTAATGTTGTCTCCGTGTCAAGGAGAAACACTTTTATCTTCATGAAAGAGAGAGCAGAGAGAGAATGCTTCTTCTAAAAAAACAACTTCTGCATTTTCATGACACACATAGTACAAAATTAGTTTTCATCCTTCTTCTTTTCCTGAGCCTCCACCCTCACTGCACATATTGGAACCCTACTAGCATGGAGTTAATTTTCTTCTTTTTTAAGAATGAAATAAATGGGATACAAAATATTTATCTATTTATTTATTTATTAAGAAAGGGGATAGTGAGAGAAAGAGAGAAGCAATTTTATTTAGTTTTTCATGCGACTTTCATTCCTCAGATACTTCGCTCTGTACGTGGTGCTGGGGTTTAAACTTGCTCACCCATGCATGCCAAGCAAGCGCCGCAACCACTGAGCCACTGCTCCAGCTCCGGGATACAAAATATTTAAAATGTACACAGTGATATTTCTGATCTGGGTTTACCCACTCTAACAATGGGTTTGGTTTTCATTTTATTTGGTTTTCTTTATTACCAACATCATAATTTTATAGAATTATATTCTGAGAAATAAAAGTTTCGAATTTTGATAATCATGAATAAGAACCATTGTTCTCCAAACCCATTATTTAATTCATTGCTCAGAATAATATCAGGATGTAGGAACCAATTTTCTCCATATTACAGATGGAAAAACTGAGACTTTCGAACTAGAGATGGAGTATGTGGCTCACTGGTAATGTACTGGGGATTGAACCTAGCTAGGGACACTTAATCACTGAGCCACATCCCCAGCCGGTTCTTTTTATTTTGAGGCAGGGTCTCACTAAATTTGCTTCAGGCCTCTTTAAGTTGCTGAGGCTGGCCTCAAACTTGTGATCTTCCTGACCTAGCCTTCCCAGTGTCAGAATGTATTTCTATATCAGTTTGGCTACAGAGCCAGGTCTTGAAATCCTTCCTACTCAATTGTGGTCCAGGAATCAGCAACATTTACATGACCTGGGAGCTTGTTAGAAATGCAGAATAACTCATCTCCAGTAGTGTGTTGGTAAATATTTTCCAGTTAGTTTTGTGCTTTTGTGTAAGTGTGTGTGTGTATGTGTGCATGTGCGTGTTTATGGAGGAGGAGAGGAGAAGGTTTAGTGTTTGTGTCTTCCACAGTTTAAATACTCCTAGCACAGTGGATTCCACGTGGCAGTTCACTGACCACAAATCCAGGCAAAGGTCATAGCAATTGGCTTTGCTTGGAGGCGATACACAACAGCATATCTCAGAACCTTGGTTTCTTCAAGTTCCCCAAGTAATTCACATGTTTGAGAAGCACTGGGCTAAGTCACTGCATTATCTTGACTCATTTGGCGGATTCCAAGTGAGGCCTTTGGTTTTGGTCTGGTGTTTGGCTGCCCCTTAATTTCCCACCACTGCGAAGGAAGCTTACAGGACAGGACTCTGGTAGATAAGGACAGGGCATAGCAGCACATGCAATCTGGCTTCTGATCTCTGAAACTTGCTGAGTGGGGATCAGAGTAAAGAAAGTAGCTTTCAGGGAAATGGCCTATTGTGACTTGGCACACTTAGCCCTGCACTCAGAAGAACTGAAAAACCATAGTTCCGCACCATTATGCAAGTTTTTTTTTTTCTGACAGAAGAGAATGTGTTGGGCAAAACATTTTGGGATCAGAAAGTTCGGATCTTTTGCTTTACTTTACTGTTGCATAAGCCATTTTGTCGTGCCTGGGTGCATTTATCACACATGCACAATGGATAGAACATGTGGTAATAGGAAGGCTTATATTTTTACAGTACTATGCATGCTTTTTATCTGAGACTCAATTGAAAGCAAGTCCATTTTCTTTTGTGTTTGCATGTAGAAACAGATTTACTTAAGAAATTTTGTAGAATATGAATGGAGAATATGATGTATTTTGCCTGATTTCCCTCCAATGGCAGACTGAAATATAACAGCTAGTGAATTTAAAAAAAAAATAAACCAGGGAAGAGAGAAAATTTGATAATTATCTAAACAAAAAAGAAAAATCTTTTCTGTTATGAGAAAGCAAGGGCCCAGCAAGTCAGAGAAATGTGAATACGGCATACTATCACGGATCTTAGTGGTGATGAGACCAATAACTATTCTGGCTGCTTCTCAGACTTGACCGTGGCTTACTCACCTTACTCTTACAATCCCTCCCCTCTGACTATCTTCGGTACATCTTACCTTCTCATCAATTATGATGACTACTAAGACGCTCTGCAAACTGATGGATCACAAATCAATTCTCTAAACCCAAATTTTATTAGCCTGTTGGCTTTCTTCCTTTGAATGTCTTATCAATGGCCCCAATCCAACTTGTCTTCCTAAGGCAATTTCTCTCTGCGTTTTCCACACCTCTCACATTTCCCACCTTGGAGTATCTCCAATAGTTTTTCAGTTTTTTTGTCATATGTGGCAAGGATTCTAAGGCCATGATAGCAGTGGCCAGCTATGCTTGGCTTATTGCTTTATTCCTAGCACCTAACTCAATATTTTGCATGTAATAGAATGATCACAAAGAATTCAATATAACACTGGAGCATTATCCTGAGTTCCCAGAAGGCAAAGACTGTGGCAAAGCATTATTTCTTGTATATTGTTAGGAAGTATAACCCTATGGGTTAGCAGTAAGAATCAAAGAGAAACCAGAGAACAGAGCCATTACTAGGATGTCACATCAAGCTAGCCTTCCAAGAAATAATTTTAACTTGGTCTCAGGACCAATCATCGGGGAAAGAAAAGGGGGAAAGTTTATTCACTATTTCCTCCTCCCCATGATTATAGATTTGCCTCATGGAGCATTAATAGGTCTCACTTCTAGTTTATGCATGGGTAGGTGTCAGGTGCAGTTTTGTGGCTCCTCAAATCAGCGTCAACAGGAAAGCCCTGAATAGAACACAAGAGGCAAATAGCATAGTATGTGAAGTGATGCGGAAGTTAGAGCCAACGGACTGTACTGAATCCTCCCTCTCTTTTAGTCTCCCACCTCCCATTAATTAGCTTTCTCATAATACTATTAAAACATGTGACTTCATCTCTTTCTCTAATGCTCTCTTAACATGCTAACATCTCCCTGTTTTTCACTTAGGTTTATGCCATTATCTCTTACTTGATCTCCCTGCCTCCAGTGGGATCTTCCCACTGGATTCTAATCCCACAATGGTTTGCCATTCCTTTCAAGATAAAATGTAGTCTCATCACGATGGCTTACAGGAAGTTTCATCATCTGCTCCAATTGCATTTGACAAGCTGCATCTGGCTGGTCCCCCCGCACTGAGATTCTGTAACTTTGATCGTTACTGAATAGCTTGTAATTTCCTGGAATTTTTTGCTTCTTTGTGCCTCTGAGACTGGTAATATTGTTCCCTAAGTTAGGAACATTGGTTATATATATATATATATATTTTTTTTTTTTCTTCATCCTTCAAGATCATCTCAGATGCCAGAGTCTCCAAAATCCCTGCCCTGGAGTCTCTGTTTTAGGCCAGTGGTTCCTGCTGCACCAGAATCACCAGCAGGGATTGTGAAAACAGCCAGGGCAGGCGCTGGGGCAGGCTCTGGGGAAGGGTCCCAACTCCAGAGTTTTTGATGTAGTAGGTCTGCAGTGGGGCTCCAGGACTTGGACTTTTAACTGTGTCCCAGGCAATACCAATGTTGGTGGTTCAGGACAACACCTTGAGAAACACAGCTCTGGAGAAAGCATCTGCATTGTTCTCTCGCATGGCATCATACAGAGTGCATGGAAGCTGTTTACTCATTTCCTTCCCCAGTCAGTGTGTGCTGATCTCTATAACAGCTCTTGGCACCAAGCTGGGCACATAGTAGGTTTTATGTTAATGGAAGGAAGGGGATAAAAGAAAAAACAAAGACATTTGAACAAAGACTGGAAGACAGAACTAGGTGCAGAGGTCTTCCAAATATTTTCCCAGACTATTATTCTACATGTTTGGCATAAGCTACTAGGGTCCCACAAAGTTAGTGCATTCTAAGAACAGCGAAACCAGTGAACTCTACTGGATCCAAGTGTGGACTCTCACACCGTACAGTCTGGTTTTAACTCCTAGTTCCACTCTTTGATGTTAGGCCTGTTATTGAATATCTCTCAAACTATTTTAATACTCATATAATGAGAATAATAAAAATGCTACCTAATGGAGTTATTCTCATGTTTAACTGAGGTAGTACATAAAAAAGTGATTTTTATTGTCCCTAGTTTATCATAAAAACTCAATAAATGTTAACTACGATTTTATTTTCTCTTCCTTTAAATAGTTTATTTTTAAAATAATGGTGTTTTAACAGTTTAATAGATACCAACACCAAAAACATGAATGCAATTTAAGTTGCTTGCATTTTAAGCATTTTTCAGCTACATGGTAAGTTTTAAATTTTAAACTCAGTCAATTTTTAATTCAGGTGATTTTTGACAAGGTGAAACAACATTCAGAAAGAAACTGATTTTAGCTTTTTAATGATATGCTTTATGTTTTCTATTAAAAATTCATTTTTGTAGTCACAACACAAAGGGATAAGGTCTTCAAAAGTATCAACTTACTAAAAGAATATTTCCATTGAAATAACTTATGGTTAGAGAGGGATGGTTTTATCCAAATATCTCAAAAGACTGTACAGTCATTAATTAAATATCCCTCTGAAATCTTGTTACCATATGCTATGCCAATTTCATGGGAATAAAGTATCTATCAAATGAAACAGTTCAGAAGCAGGATTCTGGTGCTCCCATTGGCAGGCTAAACCAGAGGGCAAATGCAACAGAAGCAGGAAGAATGACTGAGGCCACTGAGCTGTGGAATCATTCGAACACCTTGCACAGAGACCATCTGTCAAAGACCGCAAGTGTACAGAAAATAATCTCCAACCATTTGAACAGTGTTCCTTCTCATTCTGTTCAGCTTTTCATTCAGCAGATCATTCATTTGTTCAATACATATTACATGCTCCAGGCTGTGACAATCTTCTCCCTCATATTATTTTACTGAATTATTTTACCTATTTATTAAGAAAATACTATAATCATTCCAGTTTACAGCATGGAAGCCCATAGATGTTAAGAAACTTGCTGGAATTGCACAGTAACTGAAGAACTCAGTGTTTCTAACTCCAGATTCTGATAAAAGAGAAGGGATAAAGTTTCCAACTGGGATGTTACTCCATGTGTCCCACAACCTGATCATCACAGAATTAAAGATGCCATGACAGCTAGAGAGGATTGAGGAAGTGGGCATTGGAATGTGAGTAAACTACTATGTGTGCATAATTATAAAAAGTTTCCTCTGATATTTAATTTATTAATTAATTTAGTTATATGCTTATTAAATTTAATATTAGAAAAAATAATAAGGTATATTGGACTATACCATTTTTTCAACCTCATTTTTCACAAAAGTATTTGATTTCAATTTCAGGCATATATCTTCTTTGCCCTCCATAAAAGCAAGTTTTGAATTTTCCAGTAGTTTTCTGGGAGAATTAATTATCATTTTTGTTTAGGGTGGTTGGTATTTGTACCACAGAACTTTTGGCATCCGTGTCTCATGTTATTATGTAAATATTCTTTTAAGTCCCTTGTAGTTAGTTATATGATTTTGATGGCTCTTTTTTTAATTTAAATTTAAAATGTGTGTGGTGGTGTGGGTGTGGTGATACATGTCTGTAATCTCAGCAACTTAGGAAGCAGAAGGATCACAAGTTCAAGGCTAGCCTCTACAACTTAGCTAGATCCTGTCTCAAAATAAAATGGGCTGGAGATATAGCTCAGTGGTAGAGCACCCCTGGTTCAACCCCTACTACTTAAATTAATTAATTAAATAAAAAAAACACATGTATCTTAAAGGATATATAAAATGAAAACTATTGATCTTCAAAATGTAACTGAAAAAGTCCTGCTTACAATGATTTTCAATACTCTCAATTACCAAATTGTAACTTCAATAATAATTACTGAATTTGTGTTCATTTTTTGCCAATTTTATGT
Organism: Aplodontia rufa; assembly: GCA_004027875.1. Classification (NCBI taxonomy): domain Eukaryota; kingdom Metazoa; phylum Chordata; class Mammalia; order Rodentia; family Aplodontiidae; genus Aplodontia; species Aplodontia rufa. The sequence continues at coordinate 13,079 of PVKS010018182.1, forward strand.
AGTTTATCAAATAGCCTTGCATATATGCTAAGCTAACAAAGATTACTTCTCAGGCTAATAAGTTTCTCAAATAGTACTTTTTTTCAAAATAAAGTCTTCCAGAGAACATTCTAGAATATTAAAGACTTGTTATGGTACTAACAAAAATCAATATTCTCTTTTCTTAGAGATACATATTTTTTGAGAAGTGAAGTAGAAATCTTATTGCATTATATTTAAGCATATTCAGTAACCATGGTGTTCAAAGGTAGAAGTTTTATACAGGAGTTTGAAAAGTGACTCAAAAGGGTCAGCCCTATTTCCATTCTTTTCATTTCTCCATCTTGTGTGGTATCGGTTTGATCCCAAGAGAGGTTCCAGTTCAGTCATAAGATGGATCCAAAGGTGCTAATGAGAAGAAGGGAGGAAGAGAGAGAGAGGCAGATACTGAGCACAGCAGTGAGAGTGGTGAACTTCAAACCATCTAAAAAAGTATTTCCTTTTCTTTTACTGATGCTTCCAAGTTAAATTAGAAAAATATTAATCTAATATGGATTGTATGTTAAGCTTTATATCAACTCTTGTGGTCATAAAACTGCCAAGTACAGAGTGACTTGGAGAAGGATAAATCACATTTAAACTGTATGGCTATTGCACAGTTAAGGAAAGGTAACGTTTCATGGGGGCAATATTGACTTCTATAGAACTAGTGTGGAATAAAACTCCAAACGCTACCATTTCTACTTCCTCATTTGATTCTCAGAGTAACTCTTGAGTCATGTAGTACAAATAAGATCATTTACATTCGATGGCTGATAACATCAGGAGCTCAGCGTGCCCTGAGCTCAGAGCTAACTCCATGTTCAAATCTTCCTAGCCACTTGTTCATTTGTTCAAAGTAACTAGTGAGCAGTAAGTAGTTGACTCAGACTATGTATTCATCATTGTATTGACTAAAGAGAATTGCTCTCTTCAATTTCATTTTTGTCCTCTGTTGCACTTTTTCAAGAATGGAACAAGAGATGGTATACAACGTGACTTAGGGGGATAGAGGGAAAGTCAGAAGTCAAACCTGCCTTGGTTGCATCTTTGATTTTGAGAAATAGTTACTGAACAGTCTCTTCATTAAACAGGGTCACAAATTGATTATTTGATTTTTTTTTTATTTTTGTGTTGGGAAATTTGCCATTACCTTATATCACTGTAACTTTCAGTTGCAATGTAGTGTTTTTGGTGTTTTTGTTTGTTTATTTGTTTGTTTGTTTTTTTGCAAGAGGGAAAGTGAGAGAGAAAAGAAATAATCAGTTTTATTTAGTTTTTCATGTGGCTTTCATTTCTCTGACACTTCACTGTGCATATGGTGCTGGGGTTTGAACCTACATCCTTATACGTGCCAGGTAAGCGTTGTAGCTGCTGAGTCTCCACTCCAGCCCTGCAATGCAGTTTTTATATTCATCCATATGGAAGAAAACTGAAATGTCAACATGGCAGGGGAGCCAGATCCTTCTGGAAACTTTCCAGTGTTCCTAGGAGGGTCTCTGTGTGAAAATTAACCAAAAGCCTCTGAGAAGATTCTTGATGAAAGCTCAAAGAGAAAAATTACCAGATCGAGAGAAAAGACTTCATACCTTCACTGTCATTCTGATTCACCCTGCATTTCCTGACAATACATTCACTTTTTAATATGGATGTTAATGATCATGGTAGCAAATGGCTGGGCTGAGAGAGGTGTAAAAGTACAGGAGTCTGCCAATTTATATTTGCTAAAATTTCACTTCCAATGTTGGTCTTATGTTCTATTATTTATTTATTTTCATAATGTTATTGGATAACTGATGTCAAATGTTTCCTAAAATTCTTGTGTCCATAAATATTTTTCCCCCACGTTATTTCAGTACCTTGAAGAGGCTACAACTTTACTTAGTATGGGCATTGGGAAGGGGAGTCCTTGTGTAGTAATACACAAACTTCAGTAGAAGGTGCGTACAATATATCCTACAAATAGCCATAGATGGATACTCCAACCATAAACCATAGAAAAGCATTTATTCCATTAATTCATGCAATAAGACCGAGTACTGTAACCTTATGAATAAGACCATTGGCTAAATTCTAGGAATACAAGAATGGATCTGACCTACTCAACTCTTGTTTAAAAATCAAGCTTAGCAGGGAGACAGATAATACCAAATAATAAAATGAAGTGGTATATACATAAATAGAGAGAGAGAGAGAGAGAAAGAGAGAGAGAGAGAGATGATAAGAGTTTGTACATGATTCACACCCAGTAGAGCAGAGAGAAGAAAGACCCATTTGTTAAACTTTTTTTTTTAATAGTTCTATGGATCAAACACAGGACCTTGTGTTTGCTAGGCAACAATTCTGCCATTGAATTATACCCCAGTCCACAAAGATCTATTTGAACAAACAGAAAAAAAATACTAAAACAAAAAACAAACAAACAAAAAAACAGCAAACACAAACAACTGAGTATGGCGGATATCAAATGAATAGTATAGTTAATGCATGAAAAAGAGCCTTAGCAGACAGAGGCTCTCAAAAGGTGTTTTCAGAGAAGTCAGGATTTGTGTTGGGTTATTTATAAATGAGAAAGCTCCAGACAGGAAATAAGTGGGTTAGGCATTTATGTACTCATGGTGGGATGGACAAGGTTTATTTTAGGAGCAGTGTGCTCAAGTCCAAAATTAAAAAAAAAAAAAAAGAACGGTTTAAAGCCAAAATGTAATATGCCTTTGAGAAAAGAGGGAGCTTCTTCAATCCCTTGCAAGACATGCTGCCCGGCATTCCTTAGAACTTCTTAGAGGGCTGGAGTGAGTGAGTGCAGGAGCTCAGCCAGTTTACAGAAGTTCCAGGACCTTCAGTAGCTCTCACCCCTCCCCCAACCCCACACAACTTTCCCTGTTACATCTCCTATTCTTTTCTTGAATAAGGTTCACCTTTTCAGCTACATAGCCAATTTCAATTTCCCTCCTAGTATTGTTCGGCTACAGATGTAGCAATTCTCTCAGCTGGTAACCTCCATATATACATTTTTTTTTTCCTGCAGATAGGACTTTATTTATTTATTTTCTTCCTAGTCAACTCTTTTCCATGTCACCATGCTGTGACTGTAGAATTTAAATCCATGGTACATTTGAGGAGATAGTTTCTATGAAAAACACAAATCAAGACAGTGTCATAGTACATCCGATTTGCCCTGCGCAGTGGGTGTTTGATAAAGCACTATGACTGAAACGAATTCAGCTACTGCTTTATGCTGTCTTATCGTGGCGAGTATCATGGAGATTAAGAGAAGCAAAATGAAACAAAACAGAACATTCATTTTGAAGAAAAGAGGCATGTAAACTTCACTAAGCATTGCTGAAAGTGAAACCTCGTAGATGAGATATCAGTCAGGTTGTACCTAAATATAAATAAAAATTTTATTCAAAATTTATTAATAGCAAAAAACTATAGTTTTACTGATTTAAAACTTTTATCTTTTTAATTTTAATTGTATTTTTAGCTGAAAAATTCTAATTGTATATATTTATGGGGTACAATGTGATGCATGCATACATGTTTACATTATGTAATGCTGAAATTAGTCTGCTTAACCTATCCATGAACTAAAAGAGTGGATTTTGAGAGTTTTGTTTTTTGCATAGCACTTAAAACACAAAACAAGGAAGGAGACAGTAGAAAGCTGGATGTTTATTAACTTTTGAAAGGAAGACCCTGGCTCTTATTACTCCATGATGGACAGATGTCTTCAGTCAATCTGAATAGCCCCACACCTGCATATGTGTACACTTGTGAACTGCCCCAGCAGTGTGGCTTCATCTAGGGCAGCATTAGATGAGGCTGAGGACCCTTTAGCTCCTGTTCACATTCATCTCAAGGAGGAAAGGTCACCCTGAAGTCCCTTGCTTTCCAAAAATCAACTCTTATCAACAATATTCAAGAGAGCAGCCATTGCCTAAACTCAAAGAGGAATAGTTGATGATTTTTAACTGTTCATCAATAGTGGTTGATACTAATTTGTAAATATTTCAAAAAAGTTTTAATCCCTGAAAATCTAAAAAGTTGAAATACATAAAATAAAAATAAAAAATCACTTGAGAATCCCCCTACTTCTGTTAATACTATGTTAGAGATTCTTCCAGTTTGTTTCTGTAACAATAAATACATGTGTAACAATTATTTAATCATTGATTTATTCATTATTTTGCAATCATTATTGAAATACAGAAGTGAGAGAACATACTTCATTTAAAGCACTTGTGTAAATTATAGAGATTTAGTGATAACTGATTATATTTATTTCATATCATCAGAAAATATGACTTTCTAGTTCTGATAACTTTTTTGTGGGATAAAATACTAAAGAAATTATTGAATCTATTACTTGTTTTATAATGCTGGAGATTAGATCTAGGGCCTTGCTCAAGCTAGGCAAGTGCTCTACCACTGAGCTAAATCCTCAGCTCCAAGAGTTTGAAGAGTTGAAGGTATTCTTTTCTATTAATATGATCTTTTATGTATTCATTTCTATGTTTTTTTAATTAATTAATTAATTTATTTATTTTTTGGTATATCATATCTTTATTAGCCTAAATTTTTCTTTTTGGTACATAAAATATTGGCTCAACATAGAATCAGTAGCATCTTATTCAGGAAAATGGTATCCCAACACCTAGTCCATAGGATTATGATTGAGTAAACAAAAAAGTATATAGAGATATTACATACATTTTACCACATATCAAATAGTAAATGTTAATATAGGTATCGTCCTCTCTTTTTTTTTTATCATTTCTATGTTTTAATAATAAATTTGATTCAAGTTTTAACTTCTTTACTTAGCAATTAAGAACCATCCTTGTTAACACACATGGTCTGAGTATTTCCTTAGGAAGGATTTCTGGAACAGGATTACAGGAATAAACTTATTAAAGATTCTTAGCGGCCATTGCCAACATATTTAGGACAAGAGTATTCAGAACTGATGTTCCCAGGAAGCTGTAATTCAAACCCCCATCTGTCCATTCTCTGAAGCAGGAAATGAAGGACAGTTGTCCTCCCTGCTAGGTATGAAATGAGTGGGCTTTTTTAAAAGATGTTGTTATTAATGAAACCAGTTCTCTGCCTGTAGGAATCCACAGTGGAAGGGTGCAGAATCAGAGTAACCCTAAGCTGTTTCTCTGACTCATTTACATAACTAAGTGGAAGTAGTTCATGTGAAGGGTCTTTGATTTCACAAGTAAGATAAAAACCCCACAAACCTTTCTTGGGGTGTGTTACCTTGCAGAAACTAATTTTGTTGTTACTCTACCTGGATTACATCTTTATTTCAGAGCAACTGACATCATTCGAGTTGCCTCACTACTGCCCTTATTAGGATGCTTCATCTTGAACACCCAGCCCACCTAAGACTTCACCTAGGGAAACTGCAGCAAGATCACTCAGAGCACGGTGGTTAGGGATGACAGATACTTACCTAGGTAAGCCATCCTCAGCCTATTGCCATTTGGGTACTGAAAGAAGGCACAATGTAATTTTGGAAAACGTGTTTCTATGATCTGCTTTCTCAAATGGGAACACATGAATTTCTGCTGCTGAGGACGTGTGTATAGTGGAAAAATACCAGGGTTTTTATTTTCAGATTTTTGATATTTTTTTGCTACCTTCAATTAACAAGCTTATATTAGGTTATTAATATTGTCTCTAGTCTTAATGTGTGCTTTTATTGAGACAAAGTCAAATAATACTTGATATATGATTAAATAAATTGAATTTTGGTGGGTACATGAAACCAAGTCCTGCTTCTTATTCATCCTAATGTAAACTGCTATATGCACAAATAGACTTTTCCCATACAGCATTTTTACTACAGAAATTTCCTTCTTCTCTTCTTATTTCTTAAGCATTTTTGACAAATGCCAAGGGTTGACCTTTTATTATTTTATATCTGAATTATATTTACATTTCTACTGAGTATATGTATGTATCTGTGTGTATTATTCATTTACTTAAAACAGCTTCAGCCAAATGTTTAAAAACTGTGGTGAGTCGTAGGAAACAAGACAACTAGGACACAAATAAAGGAGTTGTTTTGTTTTTTAAGCGTGGTGGTTAGAAAGATTTCTTCGAAGAGGCGAGGTGTTTGCCTGAGAAGGAGCTGGACATGTGGAGTTAGGGGAGGGAAAACAACCCAGGCTGAGGTCAAGGCATGTGCAAAGAAGTTACCCACAAAAGAATCTCATGCTTTTGCAGAACTAAAACAATGTAAGTAGCAGGTCTTGGCATCACTGGTCTCTTTCCTAAAACCTGGTGAGCACCTTGAGGGCCAGGCTTGAACCTTCTGTACACTGCTCACCCTTTAGCATGGCAAAAAGCATGAAGAACTGGCATCACCATGTGGTGATACCGCCGAAGAACAGTTTCCTCCTGACACTGAAATTCCTCAGGGACTTCAGTGTACTGTGTGGCATGTTCGTTTATCTGCTTTAGGAAGATGATATCCTCTACCACCTCTAGAATCTCCCAACCACGAACCATGTTCTTCCCTACGTGATTTGGTGGGATATTTCTCTTTCCAGGAATTTCCAACTTGTTATGCATCTGTTTCTAAAACTTTGACCTTGCATAGTCAACTTTTGGAATCTTATCATATCTGAATTAAATTAATTAAATTAAATAGCTATATTGCTATTTAACATATGTGTGTATCTGTGTGTATGACTATTGATTTACTTTAAAAATGTAAATATGCTCAGCACAGGGCATGCACCTAAAATTTCAGCAATTCAAGAGACTGAGGCAGGAGGATCTCAAATTTGTGGTCAGCCTGAGCAAGACCTAATCTCAAAAAAAAAAGAAAGTGCTAAGGATATTGTAACTCAGTGGTAAAGCACCCCCTGGGCTCAGTCTTCAGTACCAAAGACAAAAACAAAAACAAAAAACTTAGGAGCAACATAGTAAGCAATAATATGCATAAGGTCATTTTATATTCAATATCTAACTTATTTGTATACACATTAGTAAGACATAATTATTAATTTTTTATAGTGGACATATATTTTAACCTAAATTTGTATTCTCTACTAACAAAGATAGTAGCAATGTAGCAAAATCCTACTCTTACCTGTTGTTTTAATTCTGGTTTTTAATTCAGAGCTTCTTCCTTTTCTGGTCTAAGTGTTACCTTGTTCGGGAAGCCTTCCTTCAACACTCTGGAGTGAGAGTGATGAGGATTTTCAGGGAGTTGTAGATTGAATTCCTGTTGTTTGTATTGGACTGGGCTTAAAAGAATGCTCAAAAGGGAAGAATCTTCAAGAGATGGGTAGAATGTTATGCAGAGTATTTAGCACAAGAGAATCAGTTATAGGCCAACTGTGGTTTCATTGCATTGGTCTCAAAGCTTAAACTGGTTGGATGAGATCTGTAAAACTGATATCTCATAACAGTCCTCTTTAGCAAGTTCACTCCCAGAAACCTTTTAATGAGATCTTGAAAATTACTTTCTCCCCCAGATAGAATGTACTCTCCAGACAGATTAGCACATACTTTCAGTAGTTTTAAGGGAAACCTTGAATCCCATCAATGGAACTTCATTTTCATGTACCATGGATCTCATATTAAAAAATAATAAAAAATAAACATTTTTAAAAATCTTCCAAATAATTGGTATTTATTGATGACTTACTGTGTTCTAGGTCATTTGACCAATAACTCACATGTGTTATGTCTTTTAATTCTTCTCACAATTCTATGTAGTACATGTTATAGTTAATACTGTTTATTAGAAGGGGAAAGAAGGTAGGGAGGGTTCTTAAGGTTTGCGGAAGGTAACGTGTTGGGCATTTATAAAGGTTGGTTTTGGACTCTTGCAGTCTGACCCACTCTCTTAACCACACTATTGTCTTCCTTTATGGTATTACTCATCCTTAATCTTGATGAGGTGTGAACAGCAGATCCATTTGGTGAAGCAGTGTGCCATCAGAAATGTGGGTGATTGACAACAGCATTATATGCTAATGCATTGAATTCTTCCTTCAAGAATGGAAACCTTCAGGGGCTGGAGCAGTGGCTCAGTGGTTGGAGCACTTGCCTGCCGTATTTGAGGACCTGGGTTCAGCCCCACATGCACAACTAAGTGTCAGGGAAACAAAGGCCAGATGAAAAAATAAATAAAGTTGATTTTTTCTCTTTTCTCGCTCTCTTTCTCTCTATCTCATTTTCTTAAAAAAAAAAAAAAAAGAATGGAAACTCTCCATTCTGAGATACATAGGAAATAAAGAATGATGTGCAAAATCCAGGTGATAATTGATATCTCCCCTCACCCCACCCCTCACTGTGCATGCCATGTTTTTACTTAGAGCAAATACTTGCTTAGCTTGGGTTTTTTTAGATGAGGTTAAAAAGAAAGTAAAATAAAATTTGCCTCCATTCCAGTTGTAACATATTCTAATTTTAAGGGATCACAGGTTAATTAAATTGATTTAAAAACAGCTTTGGGTACTACCTTAATTAACCTTTCAGAGTTCCTCTTTATTTTCCTCCCATTCAGCACTGTCAGTCTGCAGGGCGAAGGCTAGAACTCCTCACCTTCTCAGGTAGGAGGGGAGGGCGGGACATAGCATTGGTTCCTAGGTTCCATTAGTGGAGCTCATGAGCTGTCAGATATATGGCACCAGCAGTCCATCAAGAGTGAACGGCAACACTGGTGACATTTATTCCATAGCCAGCGTTCAGGGGCTGCTTAGAAACCAATTTCCATTCTTATAGATTCTATTCTCGAAATGGGAGTTTTCCAGAATTCATAAGCAAGCCTGATCAAAATGTGAAAGAAATAAAAGAGAAAGGAAAAGGCCTTTAAGATTAAACAAAGCACAAAAACAGTCCCCGAATACTCACAGCAGAACTACATTCCTTTGTGCTAGCTGAGCCAGGTACTATTTACACAGTTTCGGAGAGTTGCTGTTCTCGGGTTTTGCTGTGATTTCACAAAGTCAATGGGAATCAGAACTGTTTGGTTGACGTCTAATCCTGTGGAAACCAACACTACTTTTCTGAATTGATCACCATATGCTTATCTGTCTCTGTCCCCTGCCTGTCCTAAAATGCTTCCAGAGGAGTGACTGAGGATTTGGCCAGACCATTCAGCATGCAGATGTTTCACTTGCAAAAAGACCTCAATGCCCTGAGCCAGGCAATTCTCTGAAAGTATTTTGGCCTTTTAGCAGTGCAGCAAGGCATTTTAGTTTTTAGAACTTGTACATAAATATCAGCAAATGGTCTTCTCCTAAGTGATCTAAGGTTTATGCAAAGAAATGGATGCAGAGTGAAATGAAAATTTTAAATGTAACAGACCATAGTGGTAGAATTCTTCAAACCCTGAGCCCCAATTCTCATTTGCCTTCGAATTATGGACTCTTAATTTCCTTACCTATGGTGTGAATTTATTGAATGCCATTTGTAATCATTTCTGGCTTGATAATTATATACTTTTATGATTACAGTAATTTGGACAAGACCTTTTTCTATTTTTTTTAACCCTCACTACAACACTTTGAGCTATGTGGTGTTATTGTCCCCACTTAACGGAAGAGTAAACCGAGGTACAGGAAACACGTTAAACGCTGAAGGCAGAAGGTGAATTACAGTAGCGCATGCCAGATTTTCTTGGTTTAGCTATTATGCTACTTCCAACATCCTTTATACCTCTAATAATTTATGATTCAAAGCCATAAATCTTTGAGGCTATGAATTGCAATTTTTCTTTAGATTATTGACTTGCCTGAGGAATTTTTAACAAAAATTATTCTCCTCTATTCCCCCACCACTTCTATCCATGGCACAGAGGCCACCTGGCTTCTATGTCTTCACAGAGAACTAACCCAGCAAAGGGAGAAATTGTAGATTACAATGCCATTGCGTTTGTTAAGATTTCAATGACTTTTCTTCAATGTGAAGGAAAAGGTCATCAAGAATTAAAATTTCCTGACCAAATCCCTAGAGCAGAGGTTTTCCACTTTGGAGGGTGTGTGTGTGCTCTGTTGTGGCAGCTCTGAGACAGAATGTTGAGCTCCAGCATCCGAATTTCTTATCCAGCTCCCTAAGTGATTGTCTTGGTTTCGATCTGGAGGGTCCCCAAAGGCTCGGTAGGAAATTATTGGATTGTGAAGGCTCTGATATTATCAGTGTATCAATCTATTTGATTTGAATTGATTATTAGAAGGTGGTGGAAACTGTAGGAGATGGGACCCAACTAGAGAAGTAGGTCCCAGGGGAAATGTTCTTGAGGACTATGTCTTGTTCCCTGTGCTTCTCTCCCTGCTTTTGTGACTGCTAGGAGGCAAACAGCTTTGCTGTGCCACATCCTCCCCACCTTGATGCTCTGCCTCACAACAGGCCCAAAGCAGTGGAGCCAGCTGAACATGGACTGAAATCAGTGAAAACACGAGCCAAAATAAATCCTTCCTCCTCTAAGGGATTTTGCTTTTCTCTGATGCAACAAGTTCTTGGTAAAGAACAGCTATCTTAGAGACTGCCGATGGGGTTATAGCAGTGTAGTCAGTTGTTCTAAGAATATTTCCAGGTGGTCTTTGAAGTTTTCCTATAGTTTCTGACACTCTTCAGTCCATATTCGAAGTTTCTATACCCCTTTTCTTTTTGGCATCTCTACTTGGGTATCTGCCAGTCATCTCAGACTTAGTGCCATATGAAATATTTGATTATTCCCCTGAGTATCATCTTTCTTCATATCTTCCCCACTCTGATAAATAGTATTACTAACCACCTGGCTATTAAAATAAATAAGAGGAGTCATTCATATCCCTTCTCTTTCTGCCCACACTTTCCCTTTTCTGTTCTTCATTCCTTCCTATGACTTTTATTCCCTTTTAAAACACTTTGTTCTATCTCCAAAATATATCTTTTATTTATTTCTCCGTTGCCACTACCATCCTCTTACTCTAAGCCAACATTGTATCTCATCTGGATTTCTGAAGCAGTATCCTCACTGGTCTTCCAGCTTCTGACTTGATATCTCCAATTGATCTTCCATGTAGTAGCCAGTGATTATTAATGAGTAATATTCAGATCACAACACTTCCCCACTTGGTACACTCTTATGACCTTTCACTTTTGACAGAATACAATTCATTTTCCTTATCACAGTCTGCAAGTCCATGCATGCTCAGTCTCTGCCTTGTTCCATATACAATAGCCTGCTGTGAGTTTGTAGGCTGAGCTTCCCCCTAGCCCAAGGCTGCTGCGCTCATAATATCATCTGCCTTCAAGCTTTCCCTCTGAATCACTCCTACTTGTTCCTTTAGATCTCAGTTGAATTGTCACCACATCAGGCAGACACCTCCTACCTCATTAATCTCTTCCATAAAGCTATTTGTATTTCCATCATAGCATTTATCACTTTCTAAAATTATTTATTCATTTGTTGCCTGATTCTCCCAATAGCACCTAAGCTCTGTGGAGTTAACAGCCTCATTTGTCTTGTTCTCTTTTAGCACACCAGTGCCTAGCACCACACCTGGCACTTAGCAAAGACCTTATAAATATTGGTTGCATTTAAATCACATGCTAATAAGTTGTTTGAACACTTCTGTCTTTGCAACATATGTAAAATGAAATTACATGAATAAAAGTGTAATTAATCTGGAAGGTATAATTCATCTGGAAAAAGAAACAGGTGCATCTGTGTGTGGTATGACTTCTTTGTCCCTTAAAGTTTTACAAAGAATAATCTTTTAAACTGAGGCAGCTCATCAACACTGAACCCATCCTGCTTGTCATTTCTGATCAGAAGGAATTCCCTAACTCATGACTTTCTCTTCTCCAGACAAAAGGCAGCTGTTTTCCTGGTTCATGGCCCAGCACACTTTGCTCATGGCAGCCCTCCCAGCAAGGTGATGGAGGAGCCATTGGATGTGATGGAAATTCCTTTTCTCCAAAGAATTAAAGAAGCAAATCATGATGAACCGCTTTGTGTCCTCCTCTGCCATGTAATTCTTTATATGCTGTTAGCTCAAAAAGCATCCTGTGGAGGAACTGTGATTGCTCTTTGAACAGTCTGACAAAGGAAACACCAGTGGATTCCTCCAAAGGCTGTGTGAAGGTAATTCTTTTTGCATAAATGTTAGGCACAAATTAAGTTCAAATTCTTTGAAGCAATAAAATGCTACATTCTTTACCCTAAGAGCCCACAATTAAGAATTTGCCAAATATAAATCTCTTTGAAAGCTGCCACTTTGCATTCCAAGAGATCTAAGTGTGCTCTACCTCTAAGCCAAAGGGGTCAAGAAAAGAGGAATTGTTTAATATCTTCCTTACATTTGGAAATACTTTTGGTGGTTATTTTCTTGATCAATGCATTTTCCCTTCATCTGAGGAAACATCTTGATTTTTCTTTGGCAAATAATTCTTCCGGACCTCTTAGTCCAAGATATTTAACTAGGATGAGTCCACTTGGGTAGAAAAATGGAAACCATCTACAAGGTACATTAAATGAAAGTGCTTATCCCTGGAATTTTCCTCTTGAGTGCATTAACCCCAAAGTTGAACATTGTAGTAGTATGTGATGGCGGACCCAGAAAAGATTGTCCAATGGTTTCTGTCACTGAAGTCTCCAGAGCTTCTGGTTTCTTGCGCTTTCAGAGACTTGCTTCTTAAGCTTCTATCTCCATTGTGTGAGCTATTCTACTTTCTTAAAATTGTTATGATCATCTACCAATGCATAACATTCCTCCTCAGAGTTTAGTGGCAATTATTTTATAAAACCTATTCCTTTATAGATTAAAAATTAGAGAAGGGCATAGACAGGAGGACTGGTCATTGTTCCACAATAACAGGACCACCAGTTTACATGGCCCCAGTGGTTAAGAAAGGCCAAAATGTTTGGAGTTTTATATTCAGTTCTGGCTGTTAGCTAGTTAATTCAGTTCTCCATATCACATCTCCTAGGCCTGGAATATATGTTTCTTCACTTACACGTTCAGCTCTGGAATAGTTTGGACTGGCTGGTCATTTCTTCCTGTTCATGTGACCCTTCACATTATTAGCTGAGCTTCTCCATGGTGAAGAATTCAGAGAAAAGTCTGAACTCTTCTTACACAGTGTTGGCTTCCCTCAGAGGGGGGGCATAAGACTACAAGGTAGAAGCTACAAACTATTTCTATTAGTGCTTTAGAAGTCAAATAGCATTTATTCTTTTGAATTCTGTTACAAATGAATCCCAGAGTGGGCCCAGATTACAGAGAAGGTGACTACACAAGAATATGATGAAACATATGATTCTTTTAGGTGTCTTTGGGGATTAGCTGACACACCAATCAATTTCTTTGGAACTTTGTTTTTTGTTTCTTCCCACTAAATAACCCTAATTCCTCTAATTCACATCTTGTACTGAGAATTTATGATGGTGTTTCCTAAATTTTAAATTTTGTATAGTAAAAATAAAATATTGGATACCTACATTGACTTATTACTTCTTAATTTGCAAGCAAGAATATTGAGATACACACACACACGTCAATTGTCATCATTGTTTAAGAAGATTTAACTTTAAAAATACAGGAAGATCTAAGAATATAATAAAGAATAACATATTTAACCAGACACAGTGGCACATGCCTGCAATTCTAACTACTCAGGAAACTGAGGCAGAAGGATCGCAAGTTTAAGACCAGCCTCCATAACTTACCAAGATCTTATCTCAAAATTAAACAAAAAGAAAAAGATCTGGGGGGTTTAGCTGAATGACAGAGTGGCCCTGGATTAGATCCCCAGTACCACAAAAACTATAGTCTATTCATTTCTCTTGAGAATGATTCATTTCCTCCAAATGAAGAAAATGCTTTCTGAAAAATGTCCTCACCTCCCACCTTTTTGTTTTTAATTCATTTCATCTTAAACAATAAGAATGTTATCACATAATGACAGTAATGTACTGAAGGGCTTTTGAGGATTGTTGCCTTCTAAGAGTGAAATGTTAAAATGAGAGATCCACACAGGTTGCCACAGACATTTAGAGACAAATACAAGGAGACAGAGGTGTGATGAAGCCGTTGTGGAGGAGGATGGGCGTCACTGAAGAGGCATGGGAAGAGAAAGAAGATCCCCAACAGATGCTGTTGAAGCTTGGTGATGCTGGCAGTTTTAGATGTGGTCTATCATTCAACCTTAATCACAGTACTGTTTGGTGAAAACATATGCTTCTTTCAAAGATGAGGAAGTAAGTTCAGAATGGTTGAATCAAAGTCCCTAAGCTGCATCACAACTTGGGTCATGTTCCTTCTGAACCCAAAGATTGAAGAGCTCTGGAAGTGAGATAAGCATCCAGAAAATATCTATCATACATGAGTTGAGCATTGACTATCTTCTATGGACAGAAGATACAGTATTGAGAGAGACAGACATGTTTCTTTCCAGGGAATTTATTGTTTAGTACCAGATACAGATAATAATGGAAACCTTAAAAGGCATCGTCATGAGCATATTTGGGGCATGTGGAGTCAGAACATAGGGTGCTTCTGGAGCCAATGCATGGCTCATAATTCAAGAGAATAGAGAAAGTCTTCCCTAAAGAAAAACAAATGAGGAAGCTTCCTAGATGACAGAGGGGTGCATTTGTTGGGAGTGCAGGGGGCATAGGAAGGGGTTTTCAGGAGAGTAAAATCTGGTAAGAGGCAGCAAGGCAGCTTTGAGGAACTGCATGCAATTTAGTATGGTGAGGGTTAAATTTGTGAGCCCTTGGGTTGGTGGAGAGGCTGGCATCTCTGTTATCCATTCTATCTTATGTAAAAAGTGGGAGGAGAGCTGGCCTGTGTGCTTTTATTGCAAAGACTCCTCTCCAACGTCCATAAATCAATAATGGATGCCAAAAATAATACTTTTCCATTTTTGCCAATGTGCTATACATTTCCCACATGTCCTTAAGGGAAAACTAGAATGATCAAAGTCATTCATAAACTTATAATGTAAGTATACTTTAAAGGTTCTGAGAAGAGCCGGTCATCCTTATTTCTGTCTCAGACAAATTTTTAGAGAAATAATTTGATGCTTGCATGACCTTTTATCAAATATACTACACATTTTTAGATCCTAGTAAATTACTGCCTTCCTCTAAGTACTGGGGTTCCAGGGTGGGGAGGGGACTTAATGGTACCATTAAGAAACACATAAATATCATCTTTTAATTTTTTTTATTAATCTGTGAAATTTTATTCCTGCTAGTGATGGTGATTTTTTTTTTGTCAGTTGTACCTATGGAAATGAAGTAGGATTTTATTAGCAATAAAATTTTCCCAAGTTATCTTCCTTCTGGGTCTAATGTATTTCCTAGAGTCCTTCTCAGACTTTGAAAGGATCAGGCTCCTTGAAATCTCTAGTTCTTAATCATCACTAGCTCATTAACATCATCTCCCCTCACACCTTCTTTTTTCTTCCTCTGATGATTGTTAACATTGATTTGAAAGCCACTATATATTTTCATGCAAGCTTCCAAGTACAGAAAATAAATACTTTTTACTAAAATTCAGCCATGTTCAACTTTAAAGTATGAATCACATTCCTCTATTAACCATGTCTCTGAAAGAAGAATCAACTCTGGCTTGAGAAACAAACAAACAAACAAACAAAAAACCCTAAAGCCAAATGTAACAAACAACCAAACAACAAAATCCCAAAGATTTATTGATTCTTGCGATGAGAGAGTATAGCGATGCCCTGGCTCCAGGAACTTAAATTATAGTACTGGAGCTCTTCTTCCTATCCTTTGGGACTGCTTTGCTTTGTTAGATTCAATTTTAGCAGTCCCCACACCCCCAGGTGTTGTCTAGTCTGTGACACAAGAATGCAGTGCTCTGAGTGGTCAGGCACAGGGCATGGGAAGCTAGGTTTGAGTCCCCACCATGCCTTGGAACCCACATAGGCTAAGAATGATGGTAGAGGGGCTGGAGCGGTGGCTCGGCGGTTACAGCACTTGCCTGGCGTGCGTGAGGATGTGGGTTCAAACCCCAGCACCATGTACACAACCAAGTGTCTGAGCAACGAAAGCTGCATGAAAAACTAAATAAAATTAATTCTTTTTCTCTCACTGTCCCTCTCTCTGTAAAAAAAAAAAAAAAAAAAGAATGGGGTAGAAGTGATTTCATGGAAAATCTAAGTTCAGAATAAGGAGGACTGGACAACAGAAAGGCAAAATTTAAAGCTTTCCCTATATAATGTTTTAAGTAGTTTCAGGACTACTTACGATATTTAAAATATAGTAAAACCACCTTTTCATTTCACAAACATGATAAAGTCTCATAATCCAGCCATTGTACTTCTGAGGTCCCAAAATTACCAATGCTGTGATATAAATTTTGAAATTCATGCAATGAGTTCAATAATATTCACAGGGGATTTTTTTCTAAATAAAATGAGGTTATTGGATAATAAAATAATTTATCCTGCTTTCCTCAGCCACATTGCTAATATTTTCATAAGGATGATACAGTTTTGATTTGAGAAGGACAAGAGCCTGATAAATCCCAACTTTTAGCTCCAATCTCATTTTCTTAGCAGCTTTTTCTGTGCTTAAAAAGAATCCATTATCGTTTGCTTCATTAAATGTGTCTACATGTAATGCAAGAGAATTTTCTGGTATGTGCATCTAAACCTCTGCAGGACATCCATCAGGACCCAGGGCTTTGCCTGTAGAGGGATCCATCATCCATCAACTCAGCTTGCCTGGAGCAAAAGGAACATTTTTGTTGCCATCACTAATTGAAAGACCAGGCATTCCAGATGAATGTTGATGTTTCTGCAGATTAAGCAGTATGAAGGGCAAGTTGGATTCTTTCTATTAAAATCAACATAACACCCTCATTATAGCCTTTGACTTTATAGAATTTTGTCTGCATCCTAAGGCACAACACAGTTGATGCTTTGAGCTATTCACTTATGGGAAACAAATGGCCTCTTCCTTTGTTTCCTTAAACTTAGGATGATTTTGAGTCAATTGCATTAGCCCATTTTCTACATTACCATTTGTCTCAGTCCTCACTTCTGTGCAGCAAGACCTCCAATGCTCACCTCACTTCTTCCTTAATCACACTTGCTTTTTGAAGATGTAATTTCATGTTCCCTGGCTGAATGCCTTTGGTCCTGTTCTTTTTAGGTACAGTGAATAGCTAATTAGCATTTCTTTTCTTCATGATCTTAGGGTTTTCCAGATGGGTTATGGAGAGGATTCAGAATTATTATTATTCTTGAGGTAATAACCCAAGTTGATTAGAGAATTCTTTTTTTTTTTTAATCTCTCCGTGTTTATTACCAAGGAGTGTTCAGATGCCATCTGGAGCTGTTCAGGGAGATCAATTGAGAATGATCGGGTGCTATGAGTAGGTTACGTGATCGGTCACCAACACTGATAATCACTTCATTAACAGCACATGGACAGAGGAAATCACCTGCATGGTGAGGAGGAGTGTGTGGTGAATGTAGAACTTGACCCGATTCCCCTCTGACCTTTAGCACACAGTGTTTCAAGCAGAGTGAGAAAATACAGATGCAAAGAGATGACCTCGATGATGTTCCATGCACTATAAATGGACCCATAGCTCCAGGGTTGACTCCTCATCGTGGCTAAACACAAATCACACCCGACCACTGACCAGAAGATAAGAGCAGACACCATCTTCTGTGTGTTTACTAGATCCAAAGTGCTGTGCAGTACATTCTACATTAAAAAAAATCTCGAAACCGTATTATTGTTATGTCTACATGATAGATGCCAAACTGAGTCTAGAAGATGTGAGATGCCCTACTGAAGGTCATTCAGCCTCACATTGGTGAGTGGTAAACCTGAGGTTCGAATTCAACTTCATTTAATGTTCATCAGATCTGCTAATTCTGAGATGTTATTGGAAGATGGAAACACAAGAAGGACAGAGAATATGGTTGAGATTCATGAGACTATTATCTAATTACTTCGCTTTCGTCAGCAACAAAGCTAGCTTTTTTAGGAGCCGTCCAATCAGGAAACAATAACAGTAAAGCTACAAAATCTAGTGTTTGTAGTTTACCTTCCCAGGTAATATGTCATCACTTGATCCTGCCCACTCAGGAAGGAAGGAGCTTTATGAAATGATCTAGGAGGAATTACTTTTGGTCTTATTATATCTATTATGTGCAGATGGGAACTGAGACAGCTATGAAATGTGCATGGGGCAAAGCCAGGTGTCAATGGTGTGGTGATAACAACTGGTAAAAGCAGTCATAATAGTCTTCTGATATTAAGAACTCTGAGCCAAATTCAGATGGCAGCATTTCACTTATTTTATTATTTTAGTCTACTTTGCTGAGGATCGTTCACTTGCAATGATTTATACTCATCTATATAGTACACCACTCAGTGAGTGATGAAAGACGTATACATGTACAAAACCACTACCTAGGTCAAAAGAGAGTATTACTATCCTTGTACCACTGTACAGCCCATTCCATCCTCCACCCCTTTGCTCGGGAAACCATCAGTTTTCTTTTTGTTACTGTACATTAGTTTATTAGTGGTGTTTTGTTTTAAGTGTTGGGGATGGAACCCAGCGGCATTTTACCACTGAGCTATATCCCCAGTCCTTTATTATTATTTTATTTTAAGACAGAGTCTATGCTGAATTGCCCAGGTTGGACTGGAATTTGCAATCTTCCTTCCTCAGCTTCCCCAGTCTCTGGGATTACAGGTGCGCTCTACCATGGTAAGCTTAGATTGCATTTTTGAGATTGTTTTCATAAATGGAATAATAAATGAATAATAAGTAAACTATAAATGTGCTGCTTTGTATCTGATGTATTTCATTCAAAATGATGATTTTTTTGAGTTGCTCTGTTATGTGCATCACACTGTTCCTTTCTACAGAAGGTAGTCTCACTTTATGGACATATAATATTCCATCTACCCATTACTCACCTTTTGATGGACATTTGGGTTGTTTCCAGTACTTGGATATTCTGAATAAAGCTTCAGTGAACATTCACATACATGTTCTTGTGTGTTTTCAATTCCATTGTGGTAGATACCTAAGAGTGGAGTGGTTGAGACCTATAATTGGTTTATATTTAAATTCCTAAGAAACTGACATTTTTTTCAACATGGTTGTATAATTTTATAATCCCATAAACTATGTATGAAAGTGTCAATTGATCCACATCCTCAGCACTTTTCATTTTCCGTGTTTTTGATTGCGATGTGGCATGTCGTTATAGTTTTAATGTGCAATTCCTTGATGGCTACTGATGCTGAGCAAGTTTTCGGGTGATTGTTGGAAATCCATGTATCTTATGGCAACTTTTTATTTTTTTACCAATTTGTATAGATTATTTGTTTTATTATTACCAAATTAGAAGAGTGCTTTGTTCATTCTGAATATGATTATGTTGTCAGGTAATTCTTTTCAAATATTTTTATCACTTCATGTCTTGTAATGTCTTTGAAAGGATAAATTTCGAGTTTTGGTAAAATACAAGTTATTATTTTTTTCTTTTATGGTTTGTGCCACTTCATTTACTTAAGCACATTTAAATTTCTCATCAGCTTTATATCGGGTTATAATTGCCTGTATTTCCTAGATGATTAGAACTGAATCTTCCAGAGACTATGTGAGTTGCCCAGATCACACATCTATGAGAGTGCTAAATTCAAATGACTGAATGGATGAAATGGAGGCAGAGGAATGCAGTCAGAAAAGCAGAACCAAGAATCACTGAAGTCTGTGGGCAAATGTGAAAGGCAGAAACTAGGACAGTATCTTGGATTCTGTCACAGGCACAATGATTAATTTCCTGAGAGCAGTTTAAGAGGAAGATCCATTCAGCCTGTCTCCTCAGATGAGACTTTCCAGGCTGAAGGATCCTGTGTTCCCTGTCTGGTGCTGATGCTCAGCTTGTAATCACGAGGACCAAGATAGACACCAGATTTCCTTACGTCCAGCCCAGTGCTCTGTCCATCCCTCTGAGACAAATCTCTGCCTCTGCCAGGAAATGAGTAAGTGAATGAATGAATAAATAAATAAAATGTGGCTTCAAAGATGAAAAACTTATTTAGCTTAGCTGCGTATTTTCTTCTTAGAATACAATTAAATGTTATATTTTCTTTTGAAGTATAAATGGCAAAATAGTTTTCCTGACTTCACAAGAATCAAAAAGTATTAAATGGTCACCGCTCAGCTTCCTTCTCCCGCAGCTCTCCTCAGAGAAAAACCCAAGGAAACATCCTTTCCCTCCGCATTTCCTCTTATGCAGGCAGGTGCCATTAATTGCAATCGATTACTCTATCATAACCGCATCCTGCTGTTTCTCCTGTCATGCTTCTCTGGCCAATCCTCTGCTCAGATCTATTTTGGCAGATATAAGTTTTATATTTCTCTTGCCCCTGGCTACCTTTGAATTACCATAGCTCTGCAGCACTGCAAGTCCATCACCTGAAGGTGTGACAAAGAATACTGTGCAACTACTACCCATTTCAACTTTAAATGGAAATTAGATTCCTTTTCTCACTATTTTTATGTTCCACTTTAATTTGGGCAAACTACAGTTCCAGACATTGTGTTCACTGCAACCATCCATCTTTGAAAGAGTGCAATAGTAGTCCTGCTTGCTTAAGTACTTTTCATTTTTCATGTCTCTGCCTCCTCTCTCTCTCTCTCTCTGCTTCTCATTATTTCATTCTTTCTCTCTGTCTCTCTCAGTAGCATACCTCTGCCACAGGGAAGGGTCTAATGTGCTTTCATGAATCCAGTGTTTCATTCAAGCAATAGGAAAGAGGAGAGTAGCTTGTCAGACTGATGAAATGTGCTTTAATGGTCTAGGGGCCTTTAACTCTTGAATTTTATTTCCAAAGTAATATGCATCTTCAGAAGAAATGCCCTGGAGCCCAAATGGAAGACTGAATTGTAAATTTTATGGTATCTTTGAAAACGTGAGGGAGTGACAGCATCTACAGGAAGATCAAAAAAGTAAGCAGTAAACACAGTAAGACCCTTGAAATGAAGTAGAGCACTTGCTTGAATAAGCCAAATGCTCAAGTTCACCAAAATGGTAGACCTAACCCAGTGTGAACATTTTATGGTATCTTTATTTGACAACATATTCCATTGTGTTATGGGAGAAACAATGATCATTTGCGTCAGTCTAATTCTTGAGGAACTGGAGGACAAAAATAATAGTTGGAGGTTGCTAGGATTTGGAGAAATATCTCCCAAAGGCCCAGCTGTTAAAGATTTTATTCTGCCTGAAGTGCTGTTGGGAACTGGTGGAACCTTTGAGAGGTAAAGTCTCATCGGAAGCCTTCTATTCACTGGGGACATAACTTTGAAGAGATTATTGGGACCCTGGACCTTCTTCTTCCTTTCTTTTGTTTTCTAACTGTTCTGAATTGAATGGTTTTGCCCCACTATGCACCCTCATCATGATGTGCTGCCTCTCTACGGCTCCAGAGCAAGAGTACCAGGTACTGATGCCCCCAAACATATGGGCCAAAGTAAAACTTTTCTCAGTATAAGTTGATTTATCTCATTTATTTATTAAAGTATTGGAAAACTGAATAACACAGTGACTTTGTTGATTATTCTTATTTTGCTTTTGCAGTTATATCTTGCCTTTCTCTCTCATCTACTCTTTTTTTTTTTTGTCTGTGGACTGTAGTGGCTAAAACCCTCCAAAACCCTCCAATCTGACTGAGTTGGATCAATGGGAGACACTGAAAGGACTGGAGAGGAGGAAGAGGTGGGAGAGAGTGGGCTTTTATTCTTCCCTCACAGCCCTAGCTAGTCATCTAGGTCTCTAGCTCTTCTGGGTCTGGAAACATTTTTTCTACTCCTTACACCTTCAGGCCTGGGGATGACAATGAATTTCCACTGTGGACTCTTCCTGACTGCCTCACATCTGTGTTTTCCTTCATTCCCATCTAGTCCCATGAATAATTAATCCATGAAATTATTTTTAGATAATTTTTTTTCATTTATTTCCTGGAATGATTCAATCCAATAAAGCTTTTTTGCCATAAACTTTGTCTTTCTTCACAAGTTGGTTTTTATCTCAGTGTGATATTTTGGTAAGCTACAAATGCTTAGTCTTAATGATATTTCAAATATTTTGATCAAATTATAGAATAGGCATAAATTGAATAATTACAGATTATTTCCATTTGTACTCATCCTCTTATCTTCCTGGTCTCTTCAGGTTTTGGGTTTTTAAACTGTTATGCTGCATCCTTGGTTTTGAAATTTTTCTGTAAAGTATTGATTGATTGAGGCAGTTAACAAATGCTTGAAATAAATTTCATTTTCCTTTAGGAAATCTTGTCCTGCAGATGAGCTGGTATGCAAAGAAGCCTCTCCTTTAGCACCTGGCAGGCACGATGCAACTATCTTCTCCATGTATCCCTTGCAGAAAGTCATTTTAAGGCCTTCACAATTAGAACACTATAAAGGTTGTATCTAATAATCATTTACTCCTTAAGGGCTATATCTATATGTTAAAATATACTTTCCCCCCTGTATTAGTGACATTTTAGCCCATTAGAAACAGGGGGAAAGACCTTAAACTGTAATGAGCTCTTCGAAAACTGACCCAGTTTACTTATTTTGCATTTTATTTTGTTTTCAGTGAAATGAAACTAACCAGCTTCTCTCTTCCATTTTCCAAATTCATTGCAACATTTTTTTTCCAATAGAGAAGATATTTGCTTTCAGTAAATTAAATGCTTGGAAACTACTAATTCTGTGAGGATTATTATTTTTACCTTTGCTAATTTTACTGAATTTTTCCTTTATTCTCTCTTCAAAGAAATTCTTGATAGACACATTCCCAAAACCAAAAATGTTATCAACTGAAAGAAGTCTATATAAAAGTCAAAACTTATAAGTGTTTATCCATGGGATCTTCATATTGGTTTCCTGCTATTGGCTTGGAGAATAAATTGGCTAGGATCACTGTTAAATTCTTAACAAGGCACAGTAATAATTATAAAAAATAATAGCAACTGCTAAAGCATTTTCTATGTGCTTAAAATGTGCTAAACAACTTACATGCTGAATTTTATTTCATCCTTGCAAGAACTCCTTAATGTAGTTACGTTAATTATCCCAGGGATCACACAGTTGGATGTGGCCAAATCAGGCAGAATTCAAGTCCAGATTTGTCCAATTTTGCAGTCCTGGTTCACAATAACCATGTACCTCTAAGTCCAAGGCACAACTGTGCCTGAAAATATGGCAGCTTACATGTTACAAGACTACCTTTCCTTCTTTTCTGCCCTAAATAAAGCATAGCTTATTCCCTGGTATTTCTGATAGGTAGTTTTAAGGTCCCAACTTACAGAAGGAATTGTTTCAGAGGTTATTTCCCTTTATTTGCCCAGATTGAAGCATGTAGGTAAAGAAGGATTTAATAAATGGCAGTGGAATTAAATAGTGAGTGATATGAAAAAGTCCTCTGCTTTAAGGTCTTCCAATCCAAATCCATAATTTTAGGTATTTCCAATCAAGAGATTGTTAATGGTAATATAGAAAAGTAAAAAACCTTAAACAATCATGAAGACTAGATTCTATAGATGAAAGGTACATAAAGGATCTCTCTAGTGTCTTTTTTTTTTTCCAGTTAGGTTCCTCTTAAGTGGAATTCATCCAGTCATCCCTTAACAAGTGCTCATTATGAGCAAGGGCTGGTCACGGTTATGAATATAAACATAAAAAAAGAAAAAGTCTCTTGACTTGAGTGGATATTTTTGTCAGTCCATGTGGCCATTTGCGAATATAATTTGACAAATTC
This sequence comes from Aplodontia rufa, assembly GCA_004027875.1. Classification (NCBI taxonomy): domain Eukaryota; kingdom Metazoa; phylum Chordata; class Mammalia; order Rodentia; family Aplodontiidae; genus Aplodontia; species Aplodontia rufa. Next base: position 36,890 of record PVKS010018182.1, read on the forward strand.
CACAAAACATCTAGGAAAATTCAATATTTGTGGTTGCAGCTATGCATAGGCACTAAAGATTCATAACTCAGAGTGGTTTATTCATTCTTTTTGCATAAATGTGGTTTGTATTTTTTCAGGCTTTGAGATTGGTATGAGAACAGAAGGAGATCACTGGTCTAGCAAGTGAGCAAAGATGACATCTTAGCATTTATATCTCGCTATAGCTTTTATGCTCACAACCCACATTAAGTGATCAAAACTGCATTTGAAAAGAAATTCAACTGTAATGTTTGTGATAACTGTGAAGAGAAAGAGAAGCTTACTTTACAGAAAGGTTCTTTACAGAATGTAGAAATGTTGGATAATTTAAGAAGTAGCCTGTCACATTGCTTTATAGGATTAGACATATGACAGGGATGTGCCAAAGCTTTACATAAAAGATTTTCTAACATTTTTTTATCCATAACACATATAAGATATTGCTCTTCCTCACAGACTAATAAATACACCCATATGCATACATTCAAATGAAATAAAACTTCACTAACACAATTCTTGTTTTTACTGTTCATCATATTTTCTGATGTTTTACTAATCACTTTCTTTCTCTATTACTTTTTTTTTTAAGAGAGAAGGACAGTGAGAGAGAGACAGAGAGAATCAACATTTATTGAGTTTGTCACATGGCCTTCATTGCTCAGATGCTTAGTTGTGTACGTGGTGCTGGGGTTTGAACCCATGTACTTGCACATGCCAGGCAAGCACTGAAACTGCTGAGCCACCACTCCAGCCCCTCGATTACATTTTAAAATATTGATTGTGACTCAGTAAATTGACTTTCTGACCTACTAATGGCTTGTAACCCTTAGTTTGAAGACTACTCTATATTAGCAACATGAATGAATACACCATTTCCTAAGTCACTTGATGAAGCAGGTTCAGTTGGTGGTCCAGTCAGAATTTATTTTAAGAGTATTATAAATTACTTTCATTATATAACTATATAATCATTAAGGGTCTTATGGGGGTTGCTTAAATTTCTATCTATTCTCTTATTACATAATAGGAGGGATTATGTGATATGGTAATAGATGAGAATAGAGGAATTGGCAGAGTTCTCAAGAGAAACAGAGTATAAGCTGTACAACTATAATGCCTGAGGAGCAGAGAGGAGTGAAGAATAGTGTTTTGGGTGAGTGTTCCAGGAAAGTAACATTTTGTATGACTTTAAAAAAAAAATAATAGAGGCCCTGCCCACCTGCTACATGGGTAGGTGCCTAGGACATCCCCAAAGAAAGCTTCCTGCCCCAGCCCAGGGCCTTGATTCAGCACAGGAACCTCAATTCAAATATACAGAACAAGGTCTTCAAAAATGAGGACTCCAACTATAAAAGGTTCATCGCAAACCCACAACTGCCCTACCAAAGAGCCCATGGACAAGGAGTGGGATGACAACCTAAAAAAATCATCGATGATTGGATTACTAACAGGAACAATGAACTAAAAGACAATTTAATGAAGGGACTAAGTAAGAAAACTAAAGAGATGAAAAACCCTATTATCCAAGAAATAGACACAATGAAAAAGGAAGTAATAGAGCTAATATCTTCTGTCATTCACATCAGAGAAATGATGGAAGAATTTAATAATAGACTAACTTCTATAGAAAACAGAACCTCTTCTCTTGAAGAAAGAACTTCAGATAATGAGGTAGCTTGAGTAAGCCTGAGTACACAGATGAAAAATAAAAGAAAATCAAAATCATGAGCAAAAAGTTCAAAATGTCTGGGTTGAAATCAGAAGAAACAATATGAGAGTGATTGGGATAGAAGAAGAAATTGAAAGACAAACAAATGGTATAAAGAACATTCTCAATAAACTACTTAAAGAAAAAATTTCCCGTATTACAATGGAGTCAGATATACTCATCCAGGAAGCTTATCTGACTCCAAACAGGCCTAATCAAATGAGAAGCTCACAGAGACATGATATTCAAAATGTATAATAGGGAAATGAAGAAAAGAGTACTAAAAGCTGCAAGAGAGAAACGCCAAATCACATTCAGATGCAAACCAATAAGGACCACCTCTGACTTTTCAGCTCAGACCCTAGAAACAAGAAGATCCTGGAAGGATATATTTCAATCTCTGAATGACCACATCCTAGAGCCAAGAATACTATGCTCTGCAAAATTCAGCTTCATATTCAAAGGACAACTGAGAACATTTCATGATAAGGTCAAACTTGCAGAATTCATGAATAGAAAACCAGCATTACAAAGAATTCTAAAAGATAAACCCAGATAGAAGAACAAGAAAACAATGCTCAAAAGACACCAAGAGAGGAAATTCAATAAAAGTACATGCTATCAAAAAGACAACCAAGAAAGAGTAGAACTCACTGATAAAACAGGAGGACTATGAACTGCAAACATACAACTATCCTAAATCTGAATGTAAATGGTTTCAATGTGCCAATCAAAAGACATAAATTAGTAGATTCTTTAAAAATATAATCCAAAATTGTGCTGTTTATAGAGGACACAATGTACAACCAAAGACATCCACAGGTTGAGGGTGAAAGGATGGAAAAAAATCTACCAGGCTAAAAACCTAGAAGGACTCTTCAAGATGGCGATCTGAAGACAAAAACCTTCCCCTGCACCCCCGTGACTGATCAGGATATCCCCAGCTTCTCACCAGTATTTTGAGGTGCATTTGGGGGACTAGCATTGTGAATCACCAGTCCTAATCTTAGCAGAGGTTCTGGGGAATAGAGACTTAGGAGCGACCAGGGATTCTTTGTTCTGCGCTGCCGCAGCGGCGGCTGGCCCGCCAGCTGGCATTTGCACTCTCCCGCCTACATTCCCGCCAGCCTGAGTCACTTCTGCAAAGAAAAACCCGCACAGCTTTAAAGTCAGCGTTCTGGCGAGGACACCTCCTGGACCTGCGCTCTGTCTGGCGGCAGGACCAGTGACTGGAAAGAGATTTCATACAAGCACAGAGCAGCGGTTTGCACAGAAGAGGTGGTGCAGGAACTGCAAGGGCGTGAGAGCCCAGCAAGCGTCCGTTCGTTATTCGCTTGCTAGTTACCACATGCCCAGCCCGCCTGATCAGGGCAAGACCTCTTTGGGATTGCAAAGCAAGCTCTAAATACTCCGACTGGAAGCAGCAGAGATCAAAGGTGGAAACAGGACCAGAAGGCCTGGCTGAAGTCCTGAAGAAGGTGTGGGAGCAGTGAGAGAAGGGGAGGATCCATTTTTAAAACCACACTCCCTCTCCTGGACCCTCATCCCCCAGATCTGCAAAAGAGGCTCATAAAACTGTGCCCTGATCCTGCAGCTGAACACAGGCAGTCTCAGCAGAAGGTGGGGTCAGGGGCCTGAATCCTCCTCTCATAAAGGATCTGGGACTGAGGAGTAACGGAGTTCAAGGCTCTGTCCTCCCACCATAGACACTTCTTTCACAGGGCAGAGGACCTGGGACCCCAGGGACCACAGAGATCATGTCCAACAACGACCAGCAGATGGAGCTCTGATAACATATCTTCTGACCTCCGGATCCCCTGAATACATCTTCAAAAAGGGTAGAAACAGGTCATATCCAGCCATAAATAGAAGATCCACTCCCTGAAAGGACCAGAGACAATCATATTATTGATACTTCCAGGGTGTGCCTATTAAGTATAATTTTCCTCAATTTTTTTTATTTTTT
>PVKS010018183.1:0-40595 GCA_004027875.1 Aplodontia rufa
AACAGATTAGGAGAGACAGTGAAATGGCTAGGTAGTCAGTACAGAGGGCCCCCACCCAAGAGCTATCTGGCAGAGGCAGAGAGTGATTGACAGGGTGTGCTCAGGGCCTTCAAATGCAAAAAGACCTTGAGGCTCACCCTTGTCCCAACTAAGATGGGGATGGTCACAGGTGGGTACTAAGAAGTACTTGCCACCTTTTGTTTTAACCAATGGTGTTCCTGACCAGCTTCAATGCCTGCTTTACATAGATTTTAACCAATGGAGTTGGTGCATTTCTCAATGCCTGCTTTGCATGAATGTTAATTATGCTCATACCCCAAATCAGTATAACCTCTGGCCTAACCTCCATTAGATGGTGACCTGCTTCCAGGTGCCCCTCTGCTCTCCTTCCTTAAATAAATCCTACTCCTTTTACTCCTCCTTCCATGGTTGTCCATGGATTTTATTCTTCAAATTCATGAGACAAGGACCCAGAAGATCCGCGCCAAATCCACCACACCAAGAGCTGCAACGCGCCACAGGAAATCCCAGCTCTTAGCTGGGTAGCTGCTAACACTTTAGGGCTGCAGAGACTTGAGGGGACCTGCAACAAGCCCAGCTTCTCAGTTCTGAAAAGAGCTGCAAACACTGAAAACGGGCTACTTCAGCTGCGGAATTCTGCAGCCAGGCCCTCTTCATTCACCAGCGGGAGCAGAGAATCCAGCTTCATCCCCAAAACCCTGCATCAGAAGCACACCCCAGGAATTCAGGGCTCATCTTCTGGGTTCTTGTCTCGCAAATCTGAAGAATAAAATCCAAGGACAACCACGGAAGGAGGAGTAAAAAAAGGGTAGGATTTATTTAAGGTAGGAGGCAGAGGCACCTGGAAGCAGGACACAGTCTGATGTGTGTTAGGCCAGGGTTTATATTGGTTTGGGTGTGAGCCTTGATTAAGGTTTATGTGAAGCAGGCATTGAGAAGAGCACCAGCATCATCGATTAAACTCTACGTAACACAGGCACTGGAACTAAGCCCCAAACCACCGGTTAAAATCTATGCGAAACAGGTAGCAACTCTTTCCTAGTTCCCATCTGTGTCCACCCCCACTCCTTGGTTTTCCATCTCCGGGACAAAAGAGTTGCCCCCACAGGTGAGCCTCAGGGCCATGTGCATTTGAAGGCCCTGAGCACAACTGTCAGTCACTCTCTGTGGCAGCTTCTAGGAGTGGCTGAATGGGGCCCAGGGTCCTGACTAACTAGCCATTTTATGGTCTCTCCCACTCTGTCTCACCACCATTCACCTCTCTCTGTCCCCAACACTACGGCTTTGCTCTTATTAAATACTATATTTGTTCATTATTAGTCTCTGCGTTGCTGCCTCGTCACGGCCCAAAGGAATGGCCTGTCTCTATTTTGTTGGAACACGGGATTACTGGACCTCAGCTGTGCAGTCCCACCATGGCACTAAAGCAGTCATGCAAGGCCTCCTCCTTTACCATGCAACCCATCTGTGCATCACCACATCACCCGCTGGGGAGAGAACAACCCGAAACGCGGATCCCACCAGTTGGTTTTATTAGCCCTCTAGAGACAGCATGCAGCCCAGGTCCCCCACGGAAAGTAAATCAGGGTGGGAGAGGACTCCAAGCTGTTTATTTTTAAGTGAGGACTTCATCTTCAAAGAGCTTCTAAGGGAAGCTTGTCACTAAGGACTGAAGCGAATTTTCCATCTCAAGACTTAATTCTCTTAAGGGCTTAACTATTTTTCCTGCTTTTATTTCCAGAAATAACCAAAATGTCTACAAAGTGAAGTCAACGGCTCCAGTGATCAGATAGCAGCCTGCATTATGAAGAAACAGAGGAGGCTTTTCTGTTAAGTCTGCAACAAACTGCAGAAACCCTGCACGCTTGTCTTCTGAATCAGGATGATTAAGTGGACATTTCATTTCGTTATAACTCAGCCCTTGCTCTAATTTTACCATGAATTGTTATTCTTTGGGCCAGAGCTTATAACCTCTTTGAGTCTACTCAAAAGTGGTGAAATTTAAATGATGATATCTTCTGTTCTCTAAAAATGCCATTAGAAGCAATCTATAGTGTCAAAGAATTATTTCCCAATGGCATAACTTTTGCTGACACTATTAAATAAATACTTTTTAGGTTTGGCTCAGCAGGTTAAAGGGATGCAAAGGGAGGGAATGTTTACCGGTCTCTAGAAGGACAGAGCCAGGTTGCCTCCACAGCCTTTATGGTAATTCCCAGCAGAGGCTGGGGCTGAGCATCAAAAAGCTCACTCATGTGTTAATCCCCCAACTGCCTTTCCCATTGCTCCCCTGAGAAGAAGAGGAGGAGGAGGAGGAGGGAGGAGGAGAGAAGAGGAGGAGAGAGAAGGGAAGAGGAGGAGGGAGGAGAGAGGGAGGAGGGAAGAGGAGAGAGGAGGAAGGAGGAGAGAAGGAGAAGGGAGGAGGGAGGAGGACAAGAAAGGTAGAGGAAGGGGGAAGGAAGGAGGAGGAAAGAGGAAGGAGGAGGAGTGATGGGGGGACAGGGAGGAGGGAGAAGGATGAGAAGGAGGAGGAAGAGGAAATAATTAAATCTCATGTATGTCTCAACAAATATGATTATTATTTCCTTTATTATTTCTAAAGTATTTCTTTTAGAATTATTTTGGTATGTTCTTTGGATGTATTAGCTTCTCTGTGTTCTGTAACCAATCACTAACAATTTAGGGAATTAGGACAACGCACACATATTACAGATCTGTTGGTCAACAGCGATATGATTCTCAGCTGAGTAAAACTAAGGTGTTAGCAAGGCTGGTTCATTCAGAAGACCGGGGGATATCAGAATTTACTCAGTAAGTTTACTGGCAGAAATTTGTTCCTTTCGATGTAGGATTGAGGTCCCTGTTCCCTTGCTGCACATTAACTGAATGAAGGTCATTGTCAGCTCCTAGAAAGGCCTTCTATATGCCTTGGCCCTTCTTCTTTTTTTTTTTTTCTTTTTGAGAGAATCAATTTTATTGTAGTTTTTCATCTGGCCTTTCTTTCTTGGACACTTAGTTGTATATGTGGTAGTGGGTTTGAACCCAGGTCCTCGTGCATGCCAGGCAAGTGCTCCAACCTCTGAGCCACCACTCCAGCCCCATGCCTCAGCTTTTGACACACTTTCTCCACATGCAAAGCTGGTAATGACTGGTTGATCTGTAGTCATCTGGGTTATTGGGGGTAAGACAAAAAGAAGCACTGAAACTAGATCAGGGGCCCTCTAAGGAAAGATAAGACCTTTGGACAAGGTTTTTAAATTAATTGATAGTATCAATAAAAGGCCCTTGGTTTATGTGTGTTGAATTGCCATGGAGAAATCTCGAGTCTCTTGGGAAACACATATCTCAGGCTAAATTCATATTTATCCTATTTCAGACTGTGAGAAACACACTCACCTGTCCACGCCCAAGGAATGGACTAAGAAGCACAAGGAACAGCAAAAAGCAAGGCTTTACTTAAATGATGGTCTTGCAAGATCCGGGTGCCTGGTGACCAGAGCCTCACAGATTGGGTACAACCAGGGTTTCATCCCTCCCCAGGCTCCTCACTGCCTGAGTACTATGGGGTGCACAATCTTCCAGAATGGTAGGTTCTGGAACCTAGGTTTTACCATCTCCTATTGGATTAAAGAAATATACTCCTTGTCCCCACTTCCTTTCGTTCTCTTGTGGCAGCAAAGTCCCTTTGGACTCAGTGCTTACTGGCACTCCCTGAGGGACCTTGTTTCTCACCTTTTATTTGTCAAAGGGCTATGAATTTTTAAACTCTCCTCCCCACAGCTGCCTTCTTCAATCCCAAATCATTCTGAAAATGTACACTTACTTTTTATTTCTCACACACCTAGGCTGAAATAAAATGAGGACAAATGTGTGAATTTGTTAAAAGCTACATTGTTAGATCTTAAACAACAGCAACAACAACAAAAAGCACATTTATGCCAAATACTATCATCAGATGAAATGCACTTTTAAATTCAAACATTATTAGTGAAAAGTGAAATGACTTTGGAAATTGGTTGGGGAAATATACAATCTGCATTTGAGCCTGAAGTTGACTTTATCTGCAGCTCCATTGTATTTTTCTGATCAACAAAATGTCCTAGAATTTCCTGTGCCTTGTATATAATTACTGATTTTGAGGTAGAATTGGAGTTTTAGAAATCAATTCTAAAAGATGAGTATATTTGTTCTTACATCTAGAAGATACTATAAATAATATAAATCACGTTACATAGGGTAAGCATCTCTAATCTGAAAATCCAAAATCCAAAGTGCTCCAAAATCTAAAACTTTTCTGATGTTCAAAAAGTTTTGGATATTTGGAGCATTTGAGAGTTCTAGAATAGGGGATGATCAACCAGAAACTTCTATGTAAATATTTCAAAACTTAAAAAAAAAATAAGGTAAATCTGAAACATTTTTGGGACCCAAGCATTCTAGCTTAACCTGTATATATTGTGTGTGTATGTGCGTGTGCGCACGCACACACACACTATATATATATATATATATATATATTTTTTTTTTTCATACATCTACAGATATAGTCGCTGAGACAGATGCAAGGTTTTTGACTACTTCACATTGGATAAAAAATATATATAAGCTATTAGTAGATCTGCGTTTTTTTCAATTTTGTCCCAGCAAAGTAAGTTAAATTCCATTCTACCTTGCAACAAACTAAATGAAGTAAAGATGAGTATTCTGTGAGGCTAGGGTTGGCCACTGAGCAAAGAACAAAGTTCCTGCTCTGTTGTGTGCTCAGTTGTGCCCTGGAAGGTGCCTGGAGAAATCACTGTTCGACCATTGGCTTTCTATGGTAGCACAGAGCTTATGTTGATTTCTATCTTCCATCACTTACTCTACCCCAAGGAGGACAACTGTCATTGATTAATGAACTTCGAAGATATCATTAGGCTGTGTTTTCTAGGGTAGGAGCTTATTTATCCATATAAATAAGCCTTTTGTCCCTTTAGGCATTTTCTCTTCAGAGTTTAGTATGATAAACCTTTGAGGGTGACCAGGCCACCATGTTCTGTGGGAGAGTAGAAAGCTGAGCTCCTGCTTTGGAACTGTTTGCATCTGTGCATACCTGGGCGCTGGGAGAGTCTAGACCATGGGGGATCTTCCCAAGCTCTGGTTCTCCTCGTGGCTTGTGTGTTTTACAGGAAGGAGAGCTTTTCCTTTAAGAATGATCTTACAAGGTTATTCCTTGTCCAGATGGCAGGACCAGAGGACTGAGCAACGGTGTGAACTGGGAAACGGCCAGGGCTGCCTCCTAAAACCCACTTTGCTTCTGAGCTAGACCAGCCTTTTTTAACCTATTGATTAGGATTCTCTAGTGAAGTGGAACAGCTTCACCTTGCACCTCACCTTCGGAGGCCTTCTGAGACTTGAGTTTACGTATAGATGGAGAAGCCATGAGAACTGGTGGGGGGGGGGGGTTCCTGAGGAAAATCAGCAAAATCTCCAAAGACAACTGCCCGAGACAGTGCAGGGTTACTCTCCTTCCAAGTAGAAAGGTCCACACCACTGGTAGTGGAGCTAGTTCTGCACGAGTTGGGGGAAAGCTCCTCCCAGTAAGGAAAATTCATCAGCACTTAGGAGCTCGATGTCCTCAGCTTCGTCAGGGCCTTCCTAAATGTCCCCAGCTCAATTTATAGCATCCCGTCCCTTCCCAATCAAAGCCCTCACTTTAGGAGCAGCCACTGTCAGACTGGGAGTTCCATTTGTGCTGGAATTTAGCCTACACTATGAGGTTCTGCATTTGATTTTCAGCAATTTCAGCCCTTAGATAAATGGAAGATAAGCGACCCCTTCAGGCAAGCTTTAGAAGCCCTCAGGTCATTTATGCAAAGCATCAGCTGGGATTTCAAATCCCTTAGCTCATCCTTTCCTTTAACCTGTGCTCGCTGACCTTAGCAATTACCACCACCATCATTGTAATCATTCATTTTCCAAATTGTTCAGAGAACCGTCTTACAGGGTTACCTAGCTCCTTGCTTTTTATAAGTGGTCAATTAATAGTATCCAGTGCAGATAGTTTGTGTATCCACTATTAATAATCCAGGCCATAGACTTTAAGTGCTCTTTCTTCATACTGGAAAGAGAGACACTGGCATCTTTTAATCTAATCAGGTTAGGGAACCAATTTCAGAAACCTCAGACACAATTCAGAAAATTCATCCTTAAAATTTTTTTCCTTTAGACTCATGCTCAGTTCCAAAACCTGTATTTATCCAGACTTGGAGTCACAGGAAAGCAAAATGGATAGAGATGGGGAAAAAATTGCTAAATGAAGCATCCCAAACTCAGAGACTCAAGGGCCGAACGTTTCCTCTCATTTGTGGAAACTAGAATATAAGTGGAAACAGTTTGTTAGATGGCTAACCTAACAGCTACCTCAACATATATGAATTCTTTCATGATCATGAGGAATGTGCTAAGATTCCTGGGGGAATCTGTTAGTAAATAACACAATGACCAGTAAAATGGAGGGAAGAGAACTGGGTGGCAGGTGAGGAGAGGTTAAATACTGGGGACTGAATTAGAATAAGTCATAATCCATGCTTTTATAAAAAATGTTAATGTTTCTCCTTTTGTCAAGAAACAAGAGGAAATATTGAGAAGTAAGTAAAAACAAGCTACCCTCCAAGCTTTTATAATTATGTCATTGCATATCCTATTGTGCGTATTATGTGTATGTGTGTGTATGTATGTATGTATATATATGTGTGTGTATATATATATATATATATACATATATATATATATACATATATATAAATATACAGGGGGTCAACATGGGGCCAGGGGAAAAACTGGACACTGAATTAAATCAAGTAAACTCCATGCTTTTATACCGATGCCATGGTGCAATCTTGTGTCATGTATACCTAAGAAAAATAAGAGCCCATAAATAAATAAATAAATAAATAAAATATATTTTTTCACCTCTTTAAAAAAACCCTGTATTTATCAGGATTTTCTGGAGAGACAAAGCTAGTATCATTTTACATCACTTCCTCTTACAGATGTGGAAACATTCAGAGATGCAAGTTTACTTTGTTGGTGCAAGGTAGACTTAGCTACAGGGCTCAGACACCTTTTATATGTCATTTTGCTTATTCACAAAAGAACTGTTGAATGAATAAGTAATTGAATTCACTTCCATTACATGGTGTGTCTAGGAAACAGGTAATTGTTTAACTAACAGACAATTTATCCAATGTAATGACTCAGTCCACTAAGTTCACCCCTCAGTCTTAGAAAGAAAATATCTTTAGGGAGTGACTAACCAGGATGGGAGATCTCTCATCCCTGTGATTTCAAAAACACAGCCCTTTTCACTCACCCATCTTCAGTTCAAAGCAGAGGCTGTCCATAATGGCATTAATGCACTTGAAAGACTCCACACGGAAGTGCAGAGGTAAGTTGGCTGCCAACAATTCTCATGAAGCAGAAGAAACCCAAGAGGAAAACTATAAAATTTTTTCCCCAAATGTCATAAAACAGAAAGGAAAAACTTCAAGCAACAAACTATACCTAATAGCTGTTTTCAAAATATCATTTTGATGCATAACTGTGAGCTAGCAAAAAATCATAAAAAAAATTTTGGCCTATGTTTATCAAAGTCATTACAAGAGAAAACGTGAGATGTTGGATACCTCTCAAGCCTTCAGCTGCTACCTGTACTGAGGCTAAAATGAGGTGGTTGTGGAAATCTTCAAACCTCCTGCTGAATGTTTAGCAAATGGACTAAAAATAATTATTAGTTGTAGCTATCCTCTAAAACTGTGTTTTATTTACTGGAGGAGCCAAGCTAGTGATTTCACTAGCAGAAAGATCACTGAATTTGGGGTTCCAATAAGTCAAGAATTTCTCAACAATTTTTATCTTACCCCATGTCTTTGCACAAGAACTATCTCTTCCTAATGTCCACATGGCTAATTTCTCCCACCCACTCTGACCTTGACTCATGTAATTCCAGAGAGCTGACAGTATCTTCCCTTCATGTCCACCTACCCCATCCTATGATCATTTTATTTCTTTCATTGTACAGTATAGCACAATTATTCCATTCCTTATTATGTAAAAGATATTTAACCTCTTTGGGCCTCCCTTAGTCCCCTCATCCAAAACAGTATAGCATTCCCCACCATACAGGGTTCTTGTAAAGACCAGATGATATCCCATGTCAAACACTTACACCTGGGACAGGTATGCACTGAGAAGTCAAAAATCTTAGCAGTGCATATTGACAAACTATAGAATTCTTTTAAAATGTATTTTATTGCGTCTCCTGTCCACTACCCTTCTAAACACAGAAGGAAAGGGAGGGTCTGACTAGTTCTGCTCACATTTGTACCCAGCACCTGGCACAGTGATCAGCACATCATAGATTCCTCGAGGGATTTGCTGTATGAATTGATCATGAGCCTAGGGAAATTACTAAATGATTTGAGCATCAGTTTTTTTCGTGTGCAAAAGAGAGAATGGCTGCCATCCCACAAGGTGGTGAAGAGTCTAATGAGGATCCATGTCCCTCTCTCTCCACCCGGAATAATTCCCCCTGGAGGATAAGCTGGGATACCCAGAGTGTGCACAGCACAGCTCATCAGAGGACCGAGTATGCACGAAGACGCAGTGGAGAAAGCAGTTTAGAATTTGATACTCAATCTAGGATAGTTTTAAAATTATTAATCTCTATTTTGCTGTTTCTGTATTTTTTCCCTGCCCTATTATAGGAGGGCAGTCTGGTGTTTTTCTCTCTTTACCTCAAGGATATTTATGTTTCTAGGTAAAAGCAGCAGCTGGCTTTTGTTCTGAGAAAAACGAAGGAAAAAAAAAAAAAACCCTCAAATGCTGAGGGTAATTAATGCTACCTCTAACCAGATCAGAGGGAAGAGTGGATAGATGTATAGAAAGAAAAGGAAAGACTTCCCCCCGATATGAAGAGGATTCTTTTTGGTGGGATGTAGAAGGTAAAGAGACAGAGGCTCAGAGAAAAAATGAGACACCCCAAGGCTCTCCAAGGTCAAAACTATAGAATTCTGAGTCCTTCAGACAGATCCAAGGGAGAGGAGCCCCAGTAATAACTGATGCTAAATTTCCCCCCACTCAGGCAAACTGGGTACTCAGAGGATTTGAATATCAGCTTAAAGAAATAAAGGCATCATGCCTTACAAAACTGAGAACAAACACCCTTTCTGACATGTTGCCTTACAAAGCTCAGTTAAATCCTTGCACTGTTGGCAAAAGATTACTTTTCTATGCCAGTCTATTTTTCACTCCTCTCCCCCCACCCCTGTACTTAAGAGAGCATGAGCAAGTCCCAAGACTCAGAAAATTCCTGGGCACTGAGTGGAAAATACTCTTTGGATTCAAGGAAGCCAGTGGCCTTGGTGCCAACAGCATGTCATAGTGAACAGGACAAGACACCCACATGGGAACGGATTGATTTCCTATCAGTCAGTGACAGAACTACCTTTGTTCCTCTACGGTGGCCACCAGGGAGCTATCAATATCCACAAACTCCCCTGACATGTATCCTTACCACACAAACCAGATCCTTTATGCAAGAAGGTTTTGAAAAGTTAGAGCACTCCTGAGAAAATAAGGCCTCCACCAGTCACCAAATTTCTTCACTGAAATACTCCTTTTGTGGGTATTTCACTGAGGTGGCAACAGAGGTCCACCAAAATAGAGGCCCTTTCAGTCTACCAGTAGCACAAAGGGCCCCTTGGAAATGCACTCAGAATAGTCACCAGAGCCTGCGTTTGAGCACAAATGTGTGAGTGCACTTAGACCGCGTTGGAGATATCTTTTATCAGTGACTGCAATGGTTTAAATCTGTCCCCTTCAAATGCAAATCAAAACTTCCATGAGATTCCACCTCACTCCTGTCAGAGTGGCAAAAATGAAGAATACGAACAACAAAAGATAGTGAGGGGCTGTGGGAAAAGAGGAACACTGTCACACTGCTGGTGGGACTGCAAACTGGTTCAGCTACTCTGGAAAGCAGTGTGGAGAATCCTCAAAAAATTAGGGCTGGAACTGCCCTATGACCCAGCTATTCCACTCCTGGGTATTTTCCCAAAAGAGCTAGAATCAGCATATTATAGTGATGGGGCTTCATCAATGTTTATCGCAGCTCAATTTACTATAGCTAGATTATGGAACCAACCCAGATGCCCCTCACTTGACGACTGGATACAAAAGCTTTGGTACATATATACAATGGAATACTACTCGGCCATTAGAGAGGATGATATTATGTCTTTTGAAATCAAATGGATGGAGATGGAAAAATTATGCTAAGTGAAGTATCCCAATCTCAGAGACTCAAGGGCCGAATGTTTTCTCTCATTTGGGGAAGCTAGAATACATCTGGATACAGTATGTTTGATGGCTAAGCTAATAATAACCTCAAATTGTATGAATTTTTACGCAAACAGGGAGATCAATACCTAGGATACCTGGAGGTGTAGGGTGGGGGGAGGGATTAGGAAGGATATCTAGGAGACTGGAGGGTAGGAATGTGGGCGAATGGTCTAGGAAGGAGATCTGTGATCTCCATGAGATATCCGTTTAACTCAGGGGTTCTTCTGGGGGAAAGAACAGGGGTTCTTCTGGGGGAGCCCAAGGGGGGCATCCATGACATGGCATCAGCCTTGGATAACTAAATATATATTTGTTATTGATTGTTTGACAATGATTCCCCTCAACTGTAACTCCATATTCATCTAATAAAAAAGATAAATAAATAAATCTGTCCCCTTCAAAATGCAAGTACCGCCAATAGGAGAGTCTTAAGAGGTGAGGCTTTTAGAAGGTGATTGGGTCATGAAGACTTCTTCCATAACCATCGGATTGAGACACCCCCTAAAAGAGGCTTCCTGCAGCTTCTGCCTCTGGTCCTCCTGTCTTCCACCGTGTGAGGCCATCATTCCCCCTCTGGAGGATGCAGCCCTCACCAGGCAATAGAACCTACTGGCCTTGTTTGATCTTGGGCTTCCCACCCTCCAGAACTTTGAGGGAGTAAGTTTAGACTCTTTAGAAATTATTGAGTCTTGGGTGTTCTCTTGCAGTGGCACAAACAGAAACACAGGGATGGTGTTACAAAACAAACTTACAGATAAAAACTATTATACAACAAGAAGTGTGGTTCTCATCTATATCTGCATAATCACATAGCTTTGCACTTTTGAAAGACTTTACACCAAAACAGAAGAGAAATTGCCTGGATGGCGACTGTTACCTTGGAAGACTTTTAATTTGCTTTCAGTGGGCATCTCTGTCTCAAATGGGTAAGTTAATGTAACATCGTTCCCATTAACCTGGGAACAATATAAAACTACATTTTTCCTGATGGAACACTTAAAATACTATTTCAATGTGTAGAACAAATATATAGTAAGTGCTTTAATATAAAATTTGTGTGTGCTTTAGACTTGAAAGAAATTTCTTGCTACGTATTCAGTAGGCCACTGCTAGCTACTTCCATGAAGTGATATTTACTTGCTTATTTTAGTGAATACTTTAGAAACACATTGAACATGTACATTAACTCTATAAAGTGAAAAAAACAGGTAAGTTCAAGGTACCTGTGCTGCATGAAATTATTGAAAGGGATTCTGTGAGTTTCCTGGGGTTCTTCCAGGTCCACAGCATGACCTCTTACTCTCGTTATGTGTCAGGTCAAATATGAGGTGCTACATACAATAACAGCAATGCCAGTTGGTGAGACTTACACAGTGCCTGGTGAACAGCCCCCATGCCGAGCTCCATGCTACACTCACCCTTGAGGTTCCTAGGGTAGCCCCTGATTGAGCAGCTCCCCAAACAAGGGCCCTACAGAACCCTTTAGACATGCTCCGACTGGACAGTGGTTGTGCCTTGGAGTTGGTAGATATTGTGACCAATCTCCATACAGTGTATTTTTCTCTTCTTCCTTAATTTGCACTTTTTTTTAAAAGAGAGGGACAGTGAGTGAGAGAGAGAGAAAGAGGGAGACAGAGAGAGAGAGAGTATTAATTTTATTTAGCTTTCATCTGGCCTTTGTTATTCCAACTCTTCATCATGTATGTGGTGCTGGTGTTCGAACCTGAATCCTCATGCATGCCAGGCAAGTGCTGTAACTGCTGAGCCATTGCTCCAGCCCACTTTAATTTGCACTTTAAGAGTAACTTCTGACCTTACATTAGTCACATGCTCTCCGTAAGGACAGTATACAGTGATTGTTTGGGTTAGTCAGTTTTTCATCACCATTAAAATACCTGAGATGATCAACTTATAAAGAAGAAAACTTGGCGTGGGCTCACAGTTTTAGTGATTTCCATCCATGATTGGTTGGTCGTGTTGCTTTGGACTTGTAGCAACACACTGTGTTGGAATTGTGTGGTGAATTGAAATCACTCACCTTGTGGCCACAAAGCAAAAGAGAGAAAAGGCTTGGGATCCTGCAACCACTTTCCAGCACCTAGTAAGAAGCACAGGGCCTTCCTGATATGCTCCACCTCCAAAGAGCACTGTTATACCTTGGATAGTAGGTGTCCCCCAAAAGCTCCCCTGTGAGATAGTGCAAGAAAGCTTAGAGGTAAAAGGATTGGGTTAAGGTTCTCATAACCCAATCAGTGAGGTGGTAACTGAAGGCAGGTAGGGTATGTCTGGAGGAGGTGGGTCACTGGGGGTGTGTCTCTGGGGTACATATTTTGTATCTGGCAAGCGGAGTCTCTCCCTCTTCACAGCTCTCTAATGTCTTGAGCTGCTTTCCTCTGTCACACTCATCTGCTATGACGTGCCTCATCTCAATCCCCCAGGAATAGAGTTGGCATTCGTGGAGTGAGACTTCTGAAACTGTGAGCCCCTTAAAAAAATTTTTCCTCCTCTAAAACTGTTTTTCTCAGGTTCTTTAGTCTCAGCAGTGAAAAATCTGACTAAAACAAGCACCAAGTGGTGGACCAACCCTTCAATACCTGGACCTTTGGGGATATGCTAGATCTAAACTACGGCACTGGCTAAGGGACAGATGTACACCACCTGACTCAGCTTTGAAAACGTTGCAGGAAGCACTGAGAAGAGGCACATCCTTCCCACTGGGACATGAGGAAGAATCAAGGCAGAAGTTGCCAGACACCTTTGCCATCTAGTAGAGGAGTTTAATGGACACTGAAGAACACAGAAAGCCACATGCATGGGTGGTTCAATTTTGTGATAGCCCTTGGATCCAAGACCTTGATGTTAGTTAGGTCATACCCAGATTTTAAGTTAGAAGCCCAGAAATATGTCATTTTGCATGAGTTACTGTGTCCTATAGAATACAGTTGCAAAATGACTCTCCTGGCTAGCATTTCCCTGTTACCAAAACCTGACAGGGTCATAACAGAAGAAAAAAAAGAGATCTATATTCCAATATCCATGATGAACCCAGATGCAAAAATTCTCAAGAAGACATAAATATATAGAATTTAACAGCACACTAAAAAAGATCATTCATCATGATCAAATTGGTTTCATCCTAGAGACGCAAGTTCAAAAGATGCAAATCAATAAACACAGTATTTCACATCAACAGAATGAAGGATAAAAATCATATCGTCATCCCACTAGATGCAGAGACAGCATCTGGTAAAACTCAACATTCCTTCTTGATAAAAGTCCTGAATAAGTCAGATTTAGAACTGCAGTTCAACATAATAAAGGCTACGTACGCAAGCCCGTACACGTCATACTGAATGCAGGAAAGCTGAGAACTATTTCTCCAAGATCAGGAACAAGGCAAGGATGTCCACTCACCACTCCTTTTCAATGTAACATGAGGAGCTTTATTCAAAGCAATTAGTCAAGAAAGAAGCACAAAGTACAAAACTCAAAAGGAAGTTCAATTATCCTTAAGGATTGATAATATTCAACATGTAGAAAAACCTAAAAATTCCACCCAATGACTATTAGAGCTGATAAACAAGTTATTCAGGGTTCAGCATACGAAAATCAGTTGCATTGGGGTTGGAACAGTGGCTCAGCAGTTACGGCACTTGCCTGGCACGCGCAGGGATACAGGACTGAACCCCAGTACTACATACACAATAAAGCGCTCGAGTAACAAAAACCACATGAAAAACTAAATAAAATTGATTTTTACCCCTCTCTCTTACTGTCCATCTCTCTTAAAAAAAAATCAGAGCATTTTTCTACATCAATAAAGAACTTACTGAGAAAAAAAAATACAATCAATCCCACTCAGAATAACTATAAAATA
The DNA here is from genome assembly GCA_004027875.1 of Aplodontia rufa. Classification (NCBI taxonomy): domain Eukaryota; kingdom Metazoa; phylum Chordata; class Mammalia; order Rodentia; family Aplodontiidae; genus Aplodontia; species Aplodontia rufa. The sequence continues at coordinate 14,282 of PVKS010018183.1, forward strand.
CTTAAGATTAAATATAACTAAGGAATCAAAAGACCTCTGCAGTGAAAATTATAAACACCAATGAAAGATATTAAAGACACTAAAAGATGGAAGGAAAGACCTCCCATATTCATAAATTCAAAGAATATAGTTAAAAGATCTGTACTACCCAAACCGATTCATAGATTCACTGCAATCCCTACCAAAATGGCATTCTTAACGGAACTAGAAAATATGATATTTAAATTCACATGGAAGCACACAATATTCCAGACACCCGAAGCAACCTTTAGCAGAAAAGAACAAAGCTGTAGGTATCACATATCTCATTTCAAGATGGTAGAAATAAAATTATTAAAAGTTCTGAGGTGCCATAAGAAAATCAATCACATGCTCAGAAGTGAGTGAGCAAGACAGACTTTACCTCTGTAGAAGGGTGCACTTACACAGGGGATCCAATGAGCAAGCACACTTGAGTGGCAGTCCTCCCGCTTATATCTCCATCCTCGTGCAATCCTACCCTTCACTCTGATTGGGGGAGCTCAGGGGTACAATCTGCATGATTGGCTCAAATAAAATTGGGGTAGGTTCAGAAAAGAGCTATGGTGTAATGGGATATCTGATGAGGAGTTTAAAAATGGATTATCTCTGACCACATGGTTCCTGACCTATGATGGCTTTCTTTTGAGACTACATTCTGCAAATAGGCCATCAGACTTCTTATTTCTCACAAAGACACAGTACAGAGCCACAGTGACAAAAACAGCATGGTACTGGCATAAACACAATCACACGTATATGAGCATTTCTGAGTTAAATACCTGGTTATCCACACCCCACCAAAAATCAAAACAAAACACAGACCAATAGAACAGCAGAACAAGATTGAGAGGCAGAGTGGAAGGATGGGTAAGGGGAGGCAGTGTGGAATGAATCCTTTAAAAAATCAGGTCGTGTGCGTATGTAACCATGCCATAGGGAACTCACCTTTATGCATAGATTGAAAGAACCAATCAAATATGAATAAACCAATGACCAAAGGAAGTCTAGTAGAGGAGAGGAAGGAGAATGGGAGAGGCAAGGAAGGACCAGAGGGAAAAGGGAGAGGAAGGGGGCTGGGGATCCTCAACTCAATGAACCCAACTGCTATGTGTGACTATAAAGCTCTAATGTTTAAAAGAGCAAGAAAGAATCCCAGCAAAAAATACATGTATCTATAGCCCACTGATTTTTCACAAAGATGCCAAAAATACACACAGGACAAAGGAAAGCCTTTTCAATAAATGGTGCCGGGGAAACTGGACATTCACATGCAGAAGACTGAAATTTGATTCCTTTCTCTCTCAGCCTGTGTAAAAATTAAACAATAAACATTTCAAGACACTGGTACAGGTGATGATTTTCTGGATAGGAACCTAAAAGCACAGGAAGCAGAAGAAAGAAAAAAGACAAACAGGATTACATCAAGCTAAAAAGAAAGATAAAGGCCCAAAACAATCTCCAGTTTCTGATTCTGCACAGCAAAGGAAACAGAATGAAGAGACAACCTATAGAATGGGAGAAAATAACCACCGAATATTAAACAAAGGTTTAATATTCAGAATATATAAGGAATTTAAAAAGTTTAACAAAAACACCATGAAATCATCAAATTGAAAAACAGTAAAGAGGGCTAGAGCAGTGGCTCAGCAGTTACGGCACTTGCCTGGAATGCGCAGGTACACGAGTTAACGCCAGCACCACGTACACAACAAAGTGTCCCAGGAGTGAGAGTCACATGAAAAACTAAATAAAGATTGCTTCTCGTGCTCGCTCGCTTGCTCTCTCTCTCTCTTTCTCCCCTCTTTCAAAAAGAAAGGAAAACAATAAAGAATTTGAATGGACACCTCTCAAAAGTAGAAATACAAATGACCAACAAACATATTCCCTTAGCCATCGGGGAAGTGCAAATCACAACTTATGATTAGATACCACCTCATCCCAGTTAGAATAGCTATATTAAAAAAGAAAAAAATGCTGGCAAAGATGTAGAGAGAGAGGCTCATGCACTATTGAAGGGAATGAAAATTGGGATAGCTATTTAAGAGAACAGTACGGGGTTCCTCCCAACACCAAAAACAGATCTACCATATGATCCAGATTACCCAGAAGAAGATAAAGTCATTAATACGAAGAGATAATGTCATGCCTGTACTTACTGCAGTACTATTCTCAATAATTACGATATGGAATCAGACTAGGAATCCATCAACAGGTGAATAAGTAATGAAAATATTTTATACAGACATGATGGTGTATTATTCAGCAATAAAGAAGAATGAAATCTTGTCATTTGCAGCAAAATGGATAAATCTAGAGACTATTATGTTAAGTAAAAGAAGTCAGGCACAGAAAACCAAGGACCACAGATTCTCTCTCCTATGTGAAAGGTTGAAAAAGAAAAAAGTGAACCTGGATCTAGAATAATAATTACTAGAGTTTGGGAAAGAGGAGGGAGGGAGGAAAACAGGGATTAGATTTGGTCAGTGCATGCCATATGGCTATAGGGAACTGGCACAATGACCCCAATTAATATATTTTAATAAAAATACTATAAAGCTTTTAAATCATTTTCCTGTCTCCAAAAGGTGGAGAATGTCTTAATTTCCCCCCCCATATTCTCTTGAGCCCTGCTACCTGGATTCTGCCTCGCTGTACCCACCTCATTATTGTTAAAGTCATAGAGGTAACAAGTTCCCAGGAAACACCACTTAGGGAACATCACCTTGCTGGGATAGGGTAGCAGGAGGCCTGGGTACTTCATAATAGCATCTAAGATGAAGAGACGAAAAGCTGCAAAGGGAACTTGGGAGAGAAATTTAGTACACGCGGCTGTGGAATTACCTGATTTCTACCTGGGCAATTACATTCTGATTAAACCACCTGCTGCGCACTATGACGAAAAATGCAAAGTGATATCAACCAGGAGGAACAAGCCCAGTCCCTCATCTTCATATATCACAAAGATAAGACAGCAGGGGTGGGGGAAGTGAAATCAGCATTTAGAAAGTAGAAGCTGAGATTTCTAAGTGCCCAATTTCTCCCCAAGGGGAGGAAGGAACAGAAGTCGGTGATTATCAGCATTTGAACTTGTTCTGCTGCACCCCCCCCCCCCCCCGCTCCCATCAAGTAACATGAATAAAGAGATCACGGAACCATTCTCAAAATGTGACTCCTGGGCCAGCAACATCATGACAATCTGGGAGCTTGGTTAAAAAGCCAAAGCCTTGGGTCCCACCCTACACGGACTAAACTGGGAACTTCGCTGGCGAGTTCAGCAATCTGTGTTTTATTAAGCCCTTTAGGTGACTTAGATGTGCCTGGGAGCTTTGGAATCTACATTTAAGTTCTCCAGTTGTACTGAGCATGAACAAAATCCAGGAGTTTTAAAAATCTCCAGACATCCCCTCCCTTGCCTTCCACCAATTAAATAAGAATCCCTGGGAGTGGGAAATGGGTGTATCAGTTATTTTTTTTTTTTCCAAACTAGGCAGGTGACTGCCAGTCCAACCAAGTTCAAGTGCCAATGACTTAGGGTGTCTCTTACTTGGGGGACTACAGACCAACAATTTTTGTCACCGCTGGTAATCTCCTTAAAGAAGATGCCAAGTCTCTTGGAGAGGCCACAATTAACGTCTCAGAGCTGCCAGTTAACTGATTTGTCATCTAGAAGTCAATTCCTGAGGATATCTCCAAACCACTAGTGGAGAATCTCCTATAATACAGGCTTTTACAGTAGAGCATCCCACAGGAACCGGCTGCCACCAACATGCTGACACAAGCCCACCAACCTGTGATCTGCACATTTCAGAACCGGCAGCAGCCCTACCCTACACCTCCCGGGGCCATTCAGTGCCATGCCAATCAAACCACAGCACCTCTGCCTTAGACCACCACACCCCACACACTCTGAAATGCACACGAGAGAGCTCACACTGGATCTTGCAGTGCTGGATAAATGGAGCTTTTCTTTAGGAGGGCACACAAGACTTCATCTCCTACTAGGGAGTAACTTGGTTGCTAATTCATAGACAATTAGAGACCATCTCTTTTGACCCAAGAGATAGCTAATAGGTACATGGACATACCAAAGGTCAGAGGGGTCTCCTAGAATTGTACCAGAGGTCAGCAGGTGTGATCACAACTTCCACACCAGGGAAACTTAGATGTAAAGTCAAGAAGTGCTGGGCATGTCCCGAAGGTTCCAAATCCTGACGGAGTCCTAATCAGAAAGACTCAGAAAGAAATCTCCCCATCTCAAATAGCTTAGCATGGGCTATCACAAATAGCTATAATGTCAATTTCTATCTGAACAGATACACTTTTCTAATTCAATTTATTGATATTCCCTCAACTCAATTGACTGCATTTCTTCTAATGTTTTAAGGCATTAATTAGAGTCACTCTTTCTTTGTTTTCCCAGCTCAGGTTCACACTTGATTTTCTTTGTCTCTTTTCCCTCTTGCTTCACCCGCTCACATCTCAAATCTCCCTCCCCCATTTTCTTTCTCTCATTTAGCTTATATTAGTTTTTCTCTCTTTTCTTTGATCATTTTTCTCTTTTCCCCTTTTTAACCCCTTATAGATTAATGATAATTTTATGATCTTTAATAATTAATTTTTCAACCTATTTGATAATAAAATATTAGCAAACCACATCCAAAAACACATTAAGAAGATTGCACACCATGATCAAGTGGACTTCATCCCAGAGATGCAAAGTTGGTTCAACATATCCAAATCAATAAATGTAATTCTTCACATAAATAGAATTAATGATGAGAATCACACAATTATCTTAATAGAAACAGAAAAAAGAAAACCTTTGACAAAAGCACCCAGTCATGTTAAAAGCAGTAGAGAAACTAGAGACAGAAACAGCTTGCTTCAATATACAACAAAACCAAAGCTAACATCATACTGAACAGAGAATCGTGGGAAGCATTTTCTCTAAAATCAAGAACAAGACAGCAATGTCCTCTCTCCCTATTCCTATTCAATGTACTTCTTAAAACTCTAGCTAGAGCAATTAGGCAAGAGAAGGAAATGAAAGGGATTCAATGGGGAAAAAATAAGTCAAATGATTTCTGTTATTGATGACATGATCCTATCTGTAGAAGACCTAAACACCTCCACTAGAAAACTTGTAGAGCTGATAAATTCAACAAAGTGTAGGATACATGATCAACATATAAAAATCAATAACTTTCCTATATAACAACAAATCTGGTGAGAAAGAAATCAGGAGAACTAATGCCTTCACAACAACCTCAAAAAGAAAAAAACAACAACACCCAATTGTAACAAATCTAACAAAGGACAAGGAGGTGAAAGATCTCTACAATGAAAACTACAGAATACTGATGAAAGAATTTGAAGACTAGAAAATGGAACAATATCCCATGTTCTTGGATAGGCAGAATTAATATTATCAAAATGTTCTTAACTACCAAAAGTGATATGCAGATTCAATGCAATCCCCACCAAAACACAAATGACATTCTTCACAGATCCAGAAAAACAGTCCTAAAATTCATATGGAAGAACAAAGGACTCAGAATAGTTGAAGAAGAACTAAAAAGACTGATGCTGGTGCCATCATAATACCTGATCTCAAATTATGCTACAAACGTAATGAAAACAGAATGGTATTGGCATCAAAACAGACATCAAGACCAATGGAATAAAAGATTAAGCCAAACCCACATACATACAGTCATCTGATACTCAACTAAGTTGCCAAAAACATACTTTGGAGAAAAGATAGCTTTTTTTAACAAATGGGACTGGGAAAATTGATTTCTGTATACAGAGGAATATAACTAGATTCCTATCTCTCACCTAGCACAAAAGCCAACTCAACACAGATCAAAGAGCTAGGAATTAGTCCAAAAATTTTGCAGTTTTCCAACATATTGGCATACATACTGACTTTCTTAATGACACTCCTAAAGCACAAGAAATAAAACCAAGAATCCATAAATGGGATGGTGGCAAATTGAACAGGTTCTTCACAGCAAAGAAAACAACCGAGAGTGTATAGGGAACCTAGATAATAGATTAAAATGTTGGCCAGCTACTCCTGCAACAGGGGATTAATATCCAGAATATAGAAAAAAATAAACTGCAAAAAAGCAAATAGCCCTATCAACAAATGGGCAAAAGAACTAAATGGACATTTCTCAAAAGAGGAAATACAAATGAACAACAAATGGGGGAGAAAGTGTTCAACATCCCCAAATAATCAGGGAAATGCAAAATTAAACCTACACTGAAATTTCTTTCATCTCACACCAGTAAGAATGGCAATCATCAGAAACACAAATAATGTGTCAGGATGTGGGGGGAATGGTACACTTACACACTGTTGGTGGGACTGAAAATTAATACAACCACTTTGGAAAGCTGTATGAAGATTCCTTAAAAGATTTGGAATGGAACAACCAGCTATCCCACTCCTCTGCCTCTATCCAGAAGAACTAAAATTGGCATATTATAGAGATACAGGCACATCAACGTTGAGAGCACCATGTCACAATAGCCAAATTATGGAACAAGCCCAGGTGCCTGACAACAGATGAATGAAGATAACGTGGCATATATACACAATGGAGTTTTACTCAGCCATAAAAAAGAATGGAATGATGGCAATAGCTGGTAAGTGAATAGAACTGGAGAACATCATGCCACGTGAAATAAGCCAGACTCAAAAATCAAGGGTCAAATGTTCTCTCCCATGTGTGGAAACTAAAGCAAATTAAGGGTGAGAAAGTGAGGCAAGAGGAACCATGAGAACACCAGGTAAAACCTAAGACTGGATGAAAGCCAAGCTTATTTAGTAGACCCCCAAATCTGAAGTGACACATAGCTGTGGGTCTATAGCTATAAATGGCAGTGGGGAGGAGAAAGGGAGGGGGGCCAAAAAAACCCCCAATACTGTAGAGTACAGTACACTTGACTCCCACGAGAACCCCAATGCACCCAGGCAGGTGTATAAATCTAGCAACTTCAATGTTTAAATTACATATATATATGGCCATTTATATCTGTAATTTGGGGGAACTACAGAGGAGTCACGAGAACCGGGAGTGGGGTAGAGGGGGAGATCCTGGAGTAGGATCGGGTTTAAGCAACTCTGTCTACACAATACGCATGAATGTATGTGAACCAATGAATCCCTTCATTATGTAAGGCGATGCTGAACCCCCCAAAAAAAGTACTATGGAGATCAGTGAAGTAAAGAAAGGGAATCAAGGGAGGATGGAAGAGGGATGGAAAAAGGAGGCACTGTGGTATCGCGCTCAACCAGCGAAGCGGCAGTAACGACGTGTGCACTCTCGTTGCTTGCTGAGATCTCCCTTTATTCAGGAAGTCAAACAGCTTAAATAGTAAAAGTGAACCAATCCGTAGGCAGTTGCTATGAGGAAGAAAACTCTGCCGGCTCCTATTGGTTGTCCCTAGGTGGTCAGATGTTGCAAGCACAAGAACCAGGAACAGCAAGAGCTCAGCTGACTTGATTTGGCCAGCTGCCATCTTAAAGCTGCCTGCGTGGTGTGGCCACCGGGTGCGCCGGCCAAACTGTGGAATGAAATTGACCCATTGACCCAATTACACTACATCCATGTGCAAATGGGCCATGGTGAATTCCACCTTTATGTGAATCTAGAAAGCAGCGATTAAAAACAAATTAAAGCAGAAGGAAGACCAATAGAAGAAGAAGGGGAGGGAAGGAGGAGCAAGTTGGAATTGAAATGGAGCAAATTATATTCCGTTCGTGTATGAAGTAGACAAAGGAGCCCCATTGCTCTGTGTAACTGTAATGCACTAATAGAAATATTTTGAAAAGTAGGTGCTGAGGCTGAGGGGTGGAGGTCAGACTTCAGGGCTGTGGTGTGTTTGCCACTGTACGAGTTCCGTGGCTCAAGGGATAAAGTGTGTCTCCCTCCATTAGTGCCTCTCATCCTCCTCTTCCTCTTTCCTTCACTTACTCCCATAAATAATCATGCTTTTCTATGTTTCACATCCACATCCCCAAGGGCAGCTAGAACCACAAGGGAACAAACTGTCTTTCTTGTTCAGCTTAGTGGCCGGGACACATGAAATATTTGTCAAATACATGAATGCAAATTTTGCCATAATCCACACCAGGACATGATGAATAAGTTTCTTCCCTAGCCACTGTATTCTCATGAGCTGCCAAAATTACAGTGGTCACAGCAATGAACCCTAGGATGCATCAAAGGAACCTTTCAAACCCACCTTTTAGCATCGTAAACCAAGAATTCAAATTCTTTTTCTTCTTCTACCCCTTCTGAGATGGAAAGTTTGTAATTTTCAATTCTATGAAAATAAGCAAGCAGGCTAATTCCTTGGAACTTTCTTGTAGTCTAACTCATTGATATTACATGGCTCTCTCGTTTTTAAATATCTAAGTCCTTTCTACTTTTAAAATTTCACTTTTGTTAAGATAATCTTTTTTTTTTAAGAGAGAGAGAGGGACAGTAAAAGAGAAAGAGGGAATCAATTTTATTTAATTTTTCATCTGGTTTTCGTTGGGTATGTGGTGCTGGGGTTCAAACCCAGGTCCTTGCACATGCCAGGCAAGTGCTGTAACCACTGGGCTACCGCTCCAGCCCCTGGCCAAGATAATCTTTGAAAGGAATTTTAGGTGACCTTGCTCTACTTTCTCTGCCATTCACCATATTCGGTTTGGGTTTCCTTCTGGTGTGGCTGCAGAGATCCATCTTTCCTGTAAGTGAATACAACTCCCTACCACTGCACTGTACATCGAAAGCAGGTGGGGGTTATCTCACATTTATCACCTGCCATCTTTTTCCTTAAAAATCGTTTTTTATTAAATCTCTGAATAAACTCACCCATGCATTTCATCCCTGAGGACTGTATCATACATTTGAGTAGGTAGCTGTATAACTCAGTCTTAACACTGATCAGAGAAAACATCTACAGTAATAAACACAAAAATGTTAAAAATACACCTTGCTTATGATACTGTTGCTTTCATTTTTCCTCCTTTATAAGAATATGAAAATAGAACATAAAATATTTCCTGTAAGGGGCTGGAGCGGTGGCTCAGCGGTTTCGGCACTTGCCTGGCAAGCACAAGGACCCGGGTTCAAACCCCAGCACCATGTACACAACTAAGTGTTGGAGCAACTAAGGCCATGTGAAAAACTAAATAAAGTTGTTTCTCTGTCTCTCCCACTGTCCCTCTCTCTTAAGAAAAGAAAAATTCCTGTAAGAGTTCAATACATTCATTGGGTGTGGTGGCGCACCTCACAAGAAATACACAGAAAAAGGGCCCTGTAGACTATGGTTCCTTATAAAGCCATGAGCGATCATTGAAATGTTTACATAAGAGATTTTGTAATCTATCCAGGAAAATCTGTGTTTCCCACATAGGAAAGGTTTCTTTCTTTCAATCCATATTGCTTCCTTTAAGAAAATGTCAAGATTATGGGGCTGGAGCGGTGGCTCAGTGGTTACGGCACTTGCCTGGCAGGTGCGAGTACAAGAGTTCAAACCCCAGCACCATGTACACAGCTAAGTCTTGGAGCAACAAAAGCCATAAGAAAAACTAAATAAAACTGTTTCTCTCTTTCTCTCTTTCATTGTCCCTCTCTCAAAGAAAAAAAAAATCAAGATTTTAAAAAGTTGTATGTGGGCACAACTGGCACACACTAAACTGGACATGTGTAGTGATATTTCAAGTGTGTGGAGTGCATGTAATATGTATAATCTGACCAAATACGAAGCAGGTATTCACCCAGAGAATCATCATCCTGACCCAGAGTGAACCTGATCCTCTCCCTCAGGGAAGGGAGGGAGCTTGCTGAACCCCTTTCATCACATCTCCCGGGCAGCAAAACTCTTGGTACAGGAAACTGGAGCAAGACTCTTAAAAAAAGCACACTTCAAATCCAGGAGGATTTCTAACAACAGGAAAAAACTTGCAGATGTGCGTTCTCTCCTCTCCTGACAGCAGTCAGCTGCTGAGATTTGGCACTGTCACTCTTGCCAGTCACATCCTCCTTACTAATGACGGCTCTCATTCGTTATCGCAGATGGAAAATAAAAATAAAAAAGCGATACCATAGACTGATTCAAGCTTCCCAGGTTTTTTCTTTTTCTTTTTTTTTTTTTTTTGTAGTGTCTCTTAGACCTGATAATGCAAAAAGAAAACTATACTGCACTAAATTATATATGTAAAAGTCACTGATAAAAAGCTGGCAAATTCTAACTCAGCATTACAAAAAGTAACACACTATAGCAATGTTTTCCATGCACAAAAATCAACATAAAATGCATTACTACAGGACTGGAGCGGTGGCTGGGCGGTTACAGCACTTGCCCGGCATGCGCGAGTACACAAGTTCAAACCCCAGCACCATGTACACAATGAAGTCTTGGAGCAACAAAAGCCACATGAAAAACTAAATAAAAAAACAATTGTTTTTCTCACTCTCTCTCACTGTCCCTCTCTCTTCAAAAAAATATTTTTTAAAAAATGTGTTACTACATATTCAACCCATGTGTTAAACTTATAAATCCTTGAGTATTTCAAATGTTACTGAAGGATTTGTGATAATGTAGTATGCAATCTTAATCAAATACAGCACCCAGGAAATAACAGAAAATATATTAGCCAGATACAATATTTCAAAAGAAGAGTCTTACAGAAAAACAAGTGGAATTTTTTTTTAAATGGGATGATCAAAACAAATGAACCCTGTACCATGAATACTAGCTTATTTCCCAATTCTAACTAATGAAATATATAAAAGAAAACAAAGTAATATGGTGGAATGGGTGGGATGGTGGGAGTCAGTTCCTGGTGAAAACATTCCAATCTTTGAAAAGGCAAATCACCGATAAATTAGAACCTACCCTTGTACTCTGTTAACACGAATATAAATCAGTACAGTCATCGTAGCAAACTGTATGGAGAGTCCTCAAACAGCCAACAGAGCCATCGCAGGAGGCTGCAATCCCACTTCCAGGTAAATGTTCAAAGGAAATAAATATTTCTATAAGATATCCACATCCCTCTGTCACAGGAAAGCAGGGAGCTAGAACTCCAAACCTCACTTGTGTCCCAGTGAAAGAAAATTTAAAGTCAGACACCAAAGTCATGCATGAGAATTTTATTATAGGTGAAAGAGCCGTGGAAGTAAGGTCAAAGCAGAGTGAGGCTCCAGCAGAGAGCACTCCCAGGAGAGAGGGGGCCGTCTCTGAGCAGAGAGCAACAAAGGAGACAATGCTGTCTTCAAATTTATTGCTGTTTGATGGTTGATTTGAAAATTGGGGTCCTCCATCAGTAACCTTCACCAATCAGGTGCTCAATTCCTCCTTCACATCGGGCAGTGGAGTTTTTGACCTTAACTGGTCCTCTCCGGAACTGTCATGGTGGCCATCTTAATCACGGGGGCTTCATCTACAAGCTGATCCCATGTTAATGTGGGCACTGGTGTCAATACAGGTCAAAAGTTACTGAGTGCACCTGTGCTATTAAGGAACAGCTCCTTCTGAGCTAGTAGGAGACACCTGGTGCCAGCAGCTTTTAGTTTCTTCTCAACGTTTATGGGTTCTGTCAAAAGATAGTCCCATAGATCTTTTGTTCTTGAGGCCTCCCCTCCCCATTATTTCTTTTGCTTTTGTTTATACTCGACATTTGTGTACTAATGTTTTACACAGCTCATCTGCCTTGGCAGTAGCTTAAAGAAAACTTCAAGAGTAAACCTGTGGCCTTGTCAAGCGTTTCACTGCTCATTTCAAGCTACTACATAACACCTCCAGAGAAAAATGGACAAAAAAATTGTGATATATGCATGATGGAATGCATGGAATATCATTCCAGAATGTTATTCAGCCTAGAAATAAATGGGAATATTGCCAGCTGTGACAACCTGGATGAACCTGGAGGACATTATGCTAAATAAGCCAGGCACATAAAGGCAGATACCATACTGTCTCCTCTTGCTCATGTTTGGAATCTAACAGTTGAAGTCATAGAAACAGAGAAACAGTAGGGGTTGGGGAGAGGGTGTTGGTCAAAACATATAAACTTGCAGTTGTGAAATCCATTTTCCTGGGCATATAAAGTTCATCATGGTGACTATAGCTAATACTAGTTAATTGTCCACTTAAAATCCATTAAGAACAGATTTCAAGTGAACTCATCACAGAGGTGAAATGGTCACTATAGATGATAGGTGTTTTAAATTGATAAAAGTTCTCATTTCAAAACATATACATATGTCAAATCATGTTTTATTCTGGGGATTGAACCCAGGGGCACTATCCACTGAGCTGCATACCCATCATTTTTCACTTTGAGAAAAGGTCTTGCTAAGTTGCTGTAGCTACCCTTGAACTTGTGATCCTCCTGCCTCAGCTTCCCATATTGCTGGGATTGCAGGCATGTACCACTGCAAAAAAAAAATTTTTTTTTTTGTTTTTTGCCCAAGCCCTCTTGGAACCAGTAATTCAATTACAGGCATTTATTGAAGAAAATAATCTTTTACAAAAACCATAATAAAAAGGTTGTTCATTGTAATTGTATTGTATATGCAAAACCATGAGTAATTTGAGTTAATGACAAGTTTATATAGGCATACAATGGAAAATGATGTAATAATTAGAAATGAGAGTGCCCTGAAGAATAATGTTGTGTTAGACTAAAAATACACAACATACATAACCACTGTGAGGGTAACTGGCGTGAATATCTATAAAGACTGAAAACACTATAAAAATATAGAAAATATTTGGCCAGCACAGTGACAATGATTAGGGTTTCTTCTTAAGATTCCTTTAAGTTTGATGTAATACTACCTTAATAAAAACAATTCTTAAAAGAGGCCCTAGCAATAGCAGGAGCTTAACATGAGGACTCCTCCCCGCTCTGTACTTCCACATCCCAATTTCTTCATTCTGTTATAACTGATGTCTTCAAAAGCCTGAACAATTTCTCTACCTCCTCTCTAGGTGTCTGCTACTGCTACTCCACCCGGATGGTTACAGGTCATTCTGAGATTGATTCGATCTTTCCCTAGACCCGTCTTCAGGCCACACAGCACTGAGCACCTGTTGGGTCTCTGAGTCAGAGCCTCAAGCAGGTGCAGGGTGAACCAGCTTAAGCCAATGTGTAATGATTACTGGGCTGCTCAGACTGGAGACCATGACCAAGTGCGGACTCAGCGTCTCTCCCCACAAACCTGACCTTCCAAGGTTGTAACCAACAACATTTCCTCATTAAAAAAGATGACAAAAGAGAGATTCAATATTGATGCCAGTTTGGTCTATGTTGAAAAAGCACAGAGTTATCATGCTACAAGTTTGTAAAGGCTCAGTTTATGAAAAGAGGGGACTTAGGCCCTTTCTTATGAGCTATTCTATGTAAAATGTCCTTTTCTCAATGGCTAGAGTCCCATCGGCTAGGAAACGGGGTGCTTGGGAGGAACGAGCATCATGGCAAAGAGTCTGACTCATATGGAGGTGCATATTTCTCAGGCATTCACTCAGCCCTGTCCAATCGACTGGTTACTTGTACAATACCCATAAGGGCTGTCGGAGAGAAGGTCCGGGGAGAAGCCTTTGAGATCCACCAGGGAGTGGTCCTGGCCAGAACCTCTCAATTGCTTCAGTCCTTCACTCAACTCCTCCCATCCAAAGTTGACCAGGATCGGGGGCAACTGTCTCCTAACGCCAGACGCACTCCAAGCTGAGATAGAAACGTAGGAAATGGCCCTTCCAGAGCCGAACATGCCTGATGCGAAAGCAGGGGATTAGGCACTGTAAAAGGACATGAAACCTGTCATCCAAGACTTAAGACTGGCAGTCACGCTAATCGTGTTTAAGTGACCGACCGAAGCCCAGTTTATTGTCCTCCAGAAAGAAAAAAAGAAGCAAGCTACACCTTGCAGTGAGCCTACCTTGGTGGTGATGTCATCCACATCCTGGATGAGGCCCTAAATGAAGCCACTTGGGTGGAAGTTGGGTTTGCGTCCCCCAGAGACGAAGAATGAAACTGAGGGGCACCGAGGCAAGCGTAGTTGACAGACTTGGCTTTAGGAAATCATAGAAAGCAAAACATGGGAGAGATCACACTGACCCCATGGGGGAGAAGGGGACAGGGCCAAAGAGGCAGCTAGGTCTGCCCTTTTTATAGGACTTCCCCCTTCCATTGGCCATCCTCTCCCTTCCCCCAAACCTAGGACATGGGTGCAGGAAGTTCTGGTAGGGTCCAGCTTTAGGTTTGTGCCTCAGGCATCCATAGAAACAATGTGGCACCTTGTTTAGCAGAAGGGAGCGTCTGCATCTGGACCCACCTTGCCAGACCCTTCTCACTAGCATTAGAGATGTCAAATTCATCTTAAAGTAAAAGAACCGATTTTCCCTTGATTGACTCGAACATTCTAACTACTCTGACTGTCTAACTGTTCCCCTGTCTCAATATCAGATCCGAATGCCTCGGAAACAGCTGGCATGCTTATGTGTTTAACTTCACACCTATGAACCACATAGAAACATCTTTATTTATTTATTTTTTTAAGAGAGAAAGAGGGGCTGGAGCAATGGCTCAGTGGCTACAGCGATCGCATGCATGAAGGATGTGGGTTTGAACTCTAGCACGACATACACAATGATGTGTCAGAGCAACAAAAGCCACATGAAAAACTAAATAAAATTGATTCTCTATAACTATCCCTCTTTAAAAAAAAAGACAATCAATTTTATTTATTTTTTTATCTGGCTTTTGTTTTTCCAACACTTAGTCAGGTATTTGGTGCTGGGAATCAAACCCAGATCCTCGGGCATGCTAGGCAAGCATTCCACCGCTGAGCCATCACTCCAGCCCCAACCCCTTTATAGCTTAATTAAAGAAATATGTGAGCTCAGGAGGCCGTGGCAGAAGGATTGCAAGTTGAAAGCCAACCTCAGCAATTTAGCCAGGCCCTAAGCAACACAGTAAGGCTCTGTTTCAAAATGTGAAAAATAAAGTAAATAGTGGTGGGAATGTAGCTCAGTGGTTAAGTGCTCCTAGGTTCAATCTCTGGTACAAAAAGAAAAAAACATCTGAGAAGATGAATCACAGATATAGAAGCACAGCTAAGCAAAATGATTAGAAAGTGGTGGAGCTAAGACCTTACTCAATTTTTAAGAACATTGTCAAAAACACCTACCCGCCTTGACTCTGATGCCCGTCTCGACTTCCTGAAGTCCTGTAGGCTGCCTTGGGTGCTTTCTGAGAATTGAAGACCCCGATGAGGGCTCGGCCTGGCAGTGTCCAAAGTACACAGGCTCATAGCTATGCCACACATGGGTCCGCTCCTACCTCTGGGAATGGGCGCTGTCACAGGAGCCAGCCACAGCCCAAAGGGACCCCTCCGGTGGCTCTTCTGTCCAGTTCTGTCTCATCCCACCATCCAGCAGCAGCGTGGGAGACAAGGACCTTTCTTCTCCCTCACAGATTCCTTGCAACTCAGGAAGCAGCAGCAACACCTTCACCTCCTGGAAACTCCTAGGTAATGCAGAGCCTCAGGCCAGGCCTCCGCTGAGTCAGAACCTGCCCCGTGCACAGGTCTCTGGGTGGCCTCTACGCATTTTCGCATCTGACGAGGCTGCTGACTCCCACGCACCTCCCCGCTTGCTCCACACCCTTTTCTGGACACACATTCTCCATCTCCGGACCTTGGCTGGAGGCTGGCTTTGACTTCATGCTCCTCTGTGCTTCCACCCAAGTCCGCCAACTCATATCCGTTCTTGGGTGTCTGGAACAAGAGACAGCTGCATGAAATTCCCGTAAAATCAATTAAGCAAGGATTTTGTGCCAGGTGTTAGCTCATTTAAGCCTCATTGCACCTGGTGAGGGAACTGCTGATACTATTCTCTACCTGGAGGAGAAAGTTAGATTTTCAAAAGGTGCAGTATCCTGAGCAAGATCACGCAGCAAGTTAGTGTCAGGGCTGGGATTTGAACTTGTGCCTGCTCAAGTTCGCAGGCTTCGTCACGGCTGCCCTCCCAGTGGCTGTTTCAGATTGGCATTCCCTAGCTTTGCAGCAACCACCGCATTGCCCCTGCACTGGCTCCTGTTGCTGCCGTAACATTGCCACAAGTTCACCAGTTAAAAACACATCCTTCTTACCTTCTGTGGGTCAGACATCCCAGGAGGCTCAGGCTGGTTTCTTTGCATCAGTTTTATTTAGTTTTTCATGTGGCTTTCATTGCTCCAACACTTTCTTGCATACATGGTGCTGGGGTTTGAAGCCACAGCCTGGTGCATGCCAGCCAAGCACTGTAACCGCTAAGCCACTGCTCCAGCCCCATCTGCTTTGAGTCTTACAAGATCAAAATCAAGGTCTCTGCAGACCCAGCAGCCACAGGAAAATCTGCCTCCAGGCTCCTTTAGGTGATTGGCAGAATTCAGTTCCATGTGTATACAGAAGCAAGGTCCCTGTTTTCTTACTAGCTGTTGTCCAAGAGTTATTCTCAGCTTGCCGAGGCCTCCATAGGGCCTCATTTGTGGCCTTCGTTGTTAAAGTCAGCAGCAGTGGCCAGAGCCAACCACCCTTCGAATCCTGCTTGCCCTTCCGCCTACCTCTCCTGCTTCCAGCTGCACATTCTCTGCTATTTTACAGCCTGTGATTTGATTGAACCCACCGGGGTAGCTCCAGGGTGCTTTCCTTACATAAGGCCCTAACTCTGCAGTCCATCTGCAGAGTCCCTTTTGCCGTGTTATATAACACATTCCCAGGTTCTGAGTTTCAGGCCTGGACACCTGCGAGTGGCCTTTCTGCCTTCCATACATTCCAGCTCCCACTATTCAATCCATCTCCGTCTCTCTCTTCTCATAGCATTACTATTCTCCACGCTGGTAGCAGTCATTTGACACTGTGTCCACCTCCCTCACCTCCTCCTGCTGTCTCTTCTGTTGTCACCCAGGGATATGTCTGTGATCACGGCAGTGACCTTCTGCCTGTTGCCATACACTTTCACTACCATCCAGTTTTTCCTGGTTACTCTTTGCTGTTCTGTTGCCAACAGGGAACCTGTAATAAGAGGCACAAAGAAAGCTGCACCCCGATACAAACACTGAGTTTTTATTGCAAACCTCCTGGCTTTTATTTGATAGTTTATGCATGCAAATCGGATTAAAATCAGATTTAAGAAGCATGCACAATACACAGCAATTGAGGATATGATTTTATAGCATCTGCTAAAACATGTCAATACACTGATTTTTTTAATAAATCAAAGGGTAAACAGTTTCATAGCCTCAAACATCAGACTTCAATAGAAAGAAATATGATTTTGGAATAAACCTGTTAACAGTACTGTGGAATGACAGGAATTGATTTTGGCATCTACGTTTGAATTCCCTCGCTGCTTTTAAAAACATATTAAAGAGGAGATCAGTACTAAATTTGCTTCATCAATGTGATTTTAGAGAGAGAGACTGATTTACATGCTATATAAAGCCCATTTTCTCCATTAGAGATGGGAAATGGGCCATCTTGATGAAGTCAGAGTGATCTCAGGAACAGAGAAGCCACAGAGGTACCACTGCACATGATGTAAGTTGATGTCCCTCTTTCTCTGTGGGTTGTTACTCAGCTATATCGATTGACCTGCGCGAGATGCAGGTGGCAGCTACCCCGGTGCTCCTGAACTGCCATGGATCTTCAAGCCACGGTCCTTCCTGTTGTAGAGGAGACAAGACATCTTTTAAACTCAGGCTTGCATGAATTACCTGTAAAAGTAAAATAGCCTTAAGAAAAAATTTTCAAAAATAATAGGACTTTCTTTTGCTACCCTGAATCTCACCATATGTCCCAAATAATTCATAAACTTTTATGTGCATAAAATGAGGTTCTTGTTAAAAATTCCCTGATGTGGGGATTCAACCGATTTGGCAGTTTTTGAGTCTGATATGGAATCAAGGTGTTCAATGAGTACCTCATCTGATTCTAATAGTGATGATCATAAAGGGGCTATTAGGAACGCAGTCCCAGAGCGCCTCCTCCCTGCTGCGCTACTGAATGGAGGGAGGAGGAAAACAAGAGACGGAGGGAAGGAAGGGAAACACTGCAACTGCAGCCTTCAGAAGAGGTTGGCTCTGCTTCCCTGTTTTTTATTCCTTTCCATTTCCGTCACGACATTACCTCAACATAAAAGTCAAATTTTGCCTTTTATTTGAGTCAGAGGTGTTGGAACGTGTTAAGGCCCTACGAGCCCATCCATCACTCAAGTGGCAGTCATGTCCCCCAAATCTCCCTGAAATGGGCTCCAGTCCAAATGGGCACACTACAGCAACTTACTCTATTCTCACTGTACTCCGTGCAAAATGTTAATATTACCTTTTTGCACAGAGTATTATATGTGTAATATTATCTTCTCAGTGAACGGTCATCCTAATCATTTCAAAATGCAAATGCTTATAGAAATCTGGAGCAGTGACAATAATTACAAATTCCCAATGACAGTGTAGTCATTGAAAACTCAATGGAGAAAAAAAAAGAAAAAAAAAGTGAGTCGTAACTTCTGTTCCACCAACACCCATTTGCATTCATGAAACAGCAGTGAGCATTTCAAGCCACTGTGGAGGGCTGGAGTGTTGGCTCAGCGGTTACATCTCTCACCTGGCATGCCTGAGGACGGGAGTTCAAACCCCAGCACCATGTACACAACGAAGTGTTGGAGTAACGAAAGTCAATGAAGAACTAAAAATAAAACTGATTCTCTCTCTCTCACTGTCCCTCTCTCTTAAAAAAAAAATCAAGTCACTATGGAAAAGAAAACCACCACAATTCTGATGAGGTGCTCGTGAAGAGTCAGGGTGGTCCTTAGTGTGGACCCTGAAGAACAAAATGTGGTCTAGACCCTGGCCCGTGAGAAAGGAGGTCAATTTTCATGATTTAAATCCAAAAAAGTTGTAATGACATACAACCTAAGGCATTTGTAGAGATGTTTTGGGAAGGAGGGAGGGGGAGGGATAAGGGTGGATAGTTGGGGTGGGGATCTTGGGGGGTAAATCTAATATTCAGAACTTATATATTTTTTTCATTAGAAGCATGTGTGATTGTTCAACAAATAAATTTCTTAATAAAAAATAAAAAAAATAAAAGAAAACTCAATGGAGCAAACTACCCCTTCAAGAGTTTTAATTTGCAATCAAGTCAAGAGCTGTTGTAGTGAATCAAGAAGTTGTTAGAGGGACAAAAGTTCAACAGCAAGGGGTAAGAGCCAGCAGGGGTGCCATGAGGAACAGCTGATAGCCTCACACGTGAAGCCAGTCTATCAAGTTGCAAGTTGCCAAACTGGGTCACAACTAATGCAGTTCGTTCAGGTAGTCCTTCAAATAAGCAGACCACGTCCTTCTAATGAAATACAATAGTCAGCAAAGGAAGCAGTCACCTCATCCTGGAGAACTCACTCTCAACTCTGCACGTAGTGTGCATTGAGCACCCGTTGCATGTGAGCTCCATGCTAAGAGGCTGAGGGTGGAAGAACCCATAGCTGTTTATGAGTTAAGGCCCTGGGACCCCATCAATGACTCGAGTGGCAATGCTTCTAATAAACGTGAGGCTCTCAAAGGGATTCACGATCTAGCAGGGGTCAGCCGTGAGTTAATAACTCCCAAACAGGAATAGAAGGGGATAGACATGATGCTCTCGAGAGTTCAAACAGAAAACAAGAAGACGGGAAGAAAAGAAACTACATATCTCTGCTGCTTCCTCATGCCTTCTGCTACACAGAGTTCTGCACGTCTGTCTTGTTCAAAGGTGTTGCTACTTTTCCTTTATACTCTGTCCCGCTGCATCAGAGGGTTAGTCCTCTGCTGTTTGGAGTGAACATGTGTAAAACTCCCTCTCCTTGTGGATGGCAAAATGATTAACTTCCAGGTGGACAAAATCTGTTCCAACAATGATTTCTATCCCCTACTAAAATCACTAACAACAGAGCTGTTGGTGGAAAGGAAGGGAGCATGTCTCTTTCCTTACTCACCCAGGCAAGGACAGCTTCTGTTTATCGCTTTCCCTTGCCGCAGATGATTGTGAAGAAGGGACTTCATGTCCAGGATGAAAGACCTGGGGGTGGACTGGCTTCAAAACCACTGCTCCTCACTCCAGGACAAAGAGATGCAGCACCAGGCTTGAGGATCAGTTTATGCCTGTACCATGTAGCTTCTCTTGCCATGCATGATTGTGAAGAAGGGACCTCGTGTCCAGTAGCAGCATTAATAGTAGGTAAAATTTGGGGCTGGAGCAGTGGCTCAGAGGTTACAGGGTCGCCTGGCATGTGCAAGTACGTGAGTTCAAACCTCAGCACCACGTACACAACGAAGTCTTGGAGCAACAAAAGCTGCATGAAAACTAAATAAAATCGATTCTGTGTTTCTCTCTCTCACACTGCTCCACCACTGTCCCTCTCTCTTTAAAAATAACAATAATAGGTAAACTTTGCTGAATGCCTTAACTCTCTTCTCATCTTCACTAGTGTGATGGGTGTGAATATTACCTCATCTTACAGACGAAGAAATTGGGCCCTTAAAATATATCTACCTTTGCATGACTCTGTAGCTAAAAGGTTGCAAAGCACAGATCTGATTCAAGTTGCCGATGGCCAGTCTACCTGCCTAACCACTGTAATAAACTTTGATACGAAGTAGAGACAGAAAAATGATACCCAGGTTTCAGATTGGATCACTCTTAAAGGTTACTGAAAATGTAAATGAAATCATTCCTTCTCTTGTCATGATTTCCACCATGAAACAAAAATAAAATAAAATATACCTTCAGCTTCTTGATGCTTTCCTCATTTCTAAGTACAGGACTTCTTTTATTATAAAATATCTCCTTAACAAGGAAATGCCTGGTGATGAAATGTCCAATAACAAATTCAGAATTCCAAAGAAAGAACATGATCTCTTCTCAAGTCTGTGAGTTCTCATTCATGAAGTTCAGAAAGGTCTTCTGCAGCACAGAACCTAACAGAAGTACAGGGGAGGTGGAGGCTTACCTTGGCTTAAAACCACATCGGGAAGCAGTTCACCCCAGGCCTTTTCTCCTAAGACTTTTCAAACCACTGCTCCTCACTCCAGGACAAATAGATGCCACGCCAGGTGTACCATGTTGCTTCTCCGCCTTTGACACAGGCTGGTTTTGTTTTTGTTGTAGTTGTTGTTTTGGCAAGGACACAATTCACCCTGTCCTTTCTGCAAAGTACAAAACTGGGTGAACAGAGAGCTGTGCGGTTTCTCACCCTGCTCTGGAAGCCTCCCGAGTACACTACGCTGTTGCATTTAACAGCTTTGATGCCCAGGTCCTGAATGCAAACACTGCTCACCTGCTTCAGTCACAAGCAAAGTGCCAACTGTGAAAATAGCCACACAATGCAACATCTTGCTTCAGTTTCCAAATTTCTGAGAAAACAAACTTACCAGTACGTATTCACCTCTCAGGATGTTTAAAAAATTAATAAAGAGTTTTGATTTTTTTCTTAAAGTTCCAAAAACCAAAGGAAGTTCATATTCTATATTCTACTTGTATTGAATAAATCAACGGGTCCCCTGTTCAGAATAAGCAATGAGGATTTTGTTCTACTTGGGAGGAATCCAATGTGTTATAAAAATATTTTTTTCTGATCCCTCTAATTCATTTTAATTTGTTTCCATTGCATGGTGTTTAAGATTAATTTTCTGAAGGAGCAAGTTTATATATTATGATTTTCTCAACTTATCTTTCCATGTGGGCTGAAAAGTGAAAAATCAGTTTGATTACAAGCAGGCAAATAACCTGTCTATGGAAATGGCTTCTTTTGATTAGATATATTACTCTGTAACTTACACTTCAGCCTTTGATTGATTACTCAGCATGAATAAAATCCATTTGTGTAAATACACTCTGTTGACTTTCCATAATGTTAATAATGCCAACACTGATAACTGAAAGAATGAATGGATCCAAATCATACACTTTACCAATTAATCCAAATGATAAACAAGCCTCTCTTCTCCTGTGGTTTTTTTTTAAATTTACCTTTTAAAGAAAGTCGGAGTAACTGAATGATACAATACCCTATGTGGCAAGATTCTGCTGCCCAGGCAAGGGTAAATTCTGGTATCTTCCCACAGCTTGCAGGTTTACATTTAAAAGCGACTTCCTGTTATTCTCAGTTGCTGTGAGGTCAGCCCTGGGCACTGTGTGCCTCCTCCTCTCACAGATCTGTGTCCATGGCGACTGAAATGCAAATCTGATTTTACACATCTCCTTTCTGTGCACGGAAGAGGATATCTCTAATGATCATAAACGTCCTTATTTTAATGGTTATCTATTTATCTCACTCTTTATTTGGAGAAAGAAATATGGAACTAGCAGCATCCCAGACTTGTGTGACCCCAAAATGCTGAGACAACAGGTATGAATGGCGAGCTAATTCAGGAAAAAAAATTAAGAAAATGTTGTTTTGGTGGTGTGAAGACAATGCAAACAGCTAGAAGGCAATATAAGGGTTGCATGGAGACTGACAAACGTCGGCATGGGGTTCTGAAGCACTTCGGAACCAGGCCTGTTTTAGCAGCTGTCAGATTCCACATTTGTTAAAAACGTGCCACAAGGACCTGCTGGGAGAATTTTTTAAATCCACCTACAACTTTTAGGATCATGCTGGAGTCCTAATAAGCCCTCAGTAACTGACCACTGTAATTACTCATTGGATCAAGCCTGGCCCCAGGAAAACTTTCAAAACAGAACAAGCTTTTGGACTGAAGGATTAGAGGTACCGAAAAGCATTGCTAGGAAAATCATACGCAGTTCTTCTGACTGTGTTTTTAAGGAGAATTGATGAAAACTTGGAAATAAATTATCCTTCATGACATTTTTTTTTTACTCTTTTTAAACTAAAAATATATATGAGGGGCTGGAGCAGTGGCACAGCGGTTACGGCGCTTGCCTGGCATGCGTGAGGACAGGGGTTCAAACCCCAGCACCACGCACACAACACAGTGTCAGAGCAGTGGCAGCCACGTGAAAAGCTAAACAGAACTGATTCTAGCTCTCTCTCTCTCACTGTCCCTCTCTCTTAAAATCTGTGTGTCGCGCGCACACGCGCATGTTATTCCTTATGTAGCATTGAGTTCCTTTAGGGTAGGAGCTGAGTTGTTTTAGTCTTGGCATAATCTAAAGTATGCAAAATGGGGGTTTTCACTTAATTGGCTCCTAATGCAGCAACTTTGAAAGCTATCAAACTGCTTCTCAAATTTTAAAGCGCTTTATGTAGCTTGGCTTTGGGAGGTAGGAAGTATCCACCAGACACAAAGCTTTTGGCTGGATGGAGTCACATCTTCCTGAGGAAAATTTCCACAGGGCGCACGGACAGGAGTATTCTAAACAGTTCGTGTGGTTCGATTCCCTGTGCTGTGAGTGTCTTCCTGGCCTCTGAAAATCCAGGTCCTCAGCTACCTTCCCCAGCATGGGACACAGGGCCACGCACCTTCCTGCTGCACAGGCGCACAGCCCAGGTAGGCTTAAAGCATTACAAGAACATTCCAGATCTTTTCCTATATCTCTTCCGGACTCTTCACAGGTGATCAATAGATCGGTGCTTACTACTTGGCTTTCAAGGCAGAAAGGAATGAATTATTTAGAGAGCAATTTCGATTCCCCTGTGAAGCCCAGTTATTTTTTTTAAATTATTTTAAAATCTTTTTTAGACAGACAAAAGGACTTGCAGTAGGTTATCACCCTTTTCGCTTCTGCATAACACCAAATCTCAGAGGGATTCTGACAGGTGGCTTAGCATTGTGGGACTTAAACAAATGTCATCCAAACCAATTTTTGGTGATACTTTAACTATGAGCTAACCTGCCCCTTAGGACTCTAAAGCTGGATGATTACCTTAACATTCTAAACTTTTTTGGGATCTATTTTGTTAAAACACACTAATTGTACCAATTAATAAGATTCACTGTGATATTTCCATATATGCATACCACAAGCATGAACAATATCTATCCACCTTTTTCCACCTTCAGCTGCCCCCTCCTGTCCCTAGTAATTCCTATTCTACTTCAGAGTCAGTATAATTTTTCTCTTCAGTTTGTACATATGAAATAGAATATGTGAGGGCTGGAGTGGTTGCTCAGTGGTTACAGCACTTGCCTGGCATGTGCAAGGGCGTGGGTTTGAACCTCAGCACCACATACGCAATGAAGTGTCAGAGCAACAAATGCTGCATGAAAAACTAAATAAAGTTGATTCTCTCATTTTCTCTCTCTCACTGTCCCTCTCTTTAATAATTAAAAAAACTTTAAAAAATGAAAGAAAAGAATATGTGTTACTTGTCTTTTTATGTCTGGCTTATTTCACTTAACATGATATCTATTTTCCTGCAAATGATAGGATTTCATTCTTCTTCATGGCTGAATAGTACTCCATGGTGTATATATATCATATTTTCTTTACCCACTCATCTGCTAATGGGCACCTAGGCTGATTCCATTTCTTAGCTAATGTGAAAAACATCACAATAAACATGGGCATGCAGGTTTCTCTTTAGTATGACAACTTCGTTTCCCTCAGATACCTACCCACAAGGGAGAGTTGGATCATATGGTAGTTTTATTTTTAGTTTTCCATAGTGATTGTACTAATTTCCATTTTAAACCCCATAATAGTGCTTCTAGAACATGGCCTATAATGAAAATGAAGCACTTTCAAGAGTTATTTCCGTCCATTGAAGTCTCCCATACAATGGCAGAAATTTGGAGACAAACTCTCACTCAATTCAAACTGTCATTCGTAGCTATTCAACAGTGGCACACCTATTCCATAGGATATTTAAGATAGCCTTTATTCACTTGGCAAAGCCTCACGACACAATGCCAACCAAGAGATAAGTGTCAATGGTATAAAGCCTCTGAACACAGCCTAATCATGGGGGTGTATTCTGTTCATCCACGGAAAAATCCGGAAGGACACATACCAAAAGATGCACCGTGGTTATCCCTGAAGTCTGGCGTTTGTGGGAAAAAGAAGTGCTTGCAGTTTTTACTCCACATAAGCTTTCATTATCATTAAGAACTTTTAACAAGCATTTTCATTTCCACAACTTCTTTGAAAAAAATATGCCATTCACCTTTAGTAGAGCTCACCCTAGACCATTCATTCACATTTCCTAGAGCTCACCCTAGACCCTTCGCATTTAGTAGAGCTCACCCTAGACGCTTCGCATTTCCTAGAGCTCACCCTAGACCCTTCACATTTCCTAGAGCTCACCCTAGACCCTTCGCATTTAGTAGAGCTCACCCTAGACGCTTCGCATTTCCTAGAGCTCACCCTAGACGCTTCACATTTCCTAGAGCTCATCCTACGCTAGCTTTGCCGATTGCTTGACGTGTTGATGAGCTGCCAGGAGCGGTGGCTTACGCAGCCTCCCCTTGACTTTCTATGTCCTGAGTTTTAGAGACCTAAAAAGATTGGCCTGCTCATGGCCCTGTTCAGCTGGGACCTTTTTCTTCCAGCACCAGTGGGACAGGGGATCCCTAAACCCAGGGTGACACAGAAAAAGCACAGGCTTTGGTGTGGGGCCTGGAAGTGAGGGCTGAAATCTTACCTCTGTTATTTCAAGTCCAGACTTTGCTTTGCAAGACAGAGACCCCCTGAAGCTGCCTAAAGCCCAAGGAGAGTGACCCTGAGAAAACAAAGGACAGCTGGAAACAAGGCAGCTGGAGCCACTGGGACAGGCAGGGCAGGGGTGTGAAAGGAGGTGGCCCTGCCCTCCCCCAGCCTCTTTGATTGGCCTGCTTCTCTCTGCTCTGTGTAAAGATGCCCGCTTCTTTTCTCACAGGTCTTTGGCGCTTTTCATGAGAAAGTCACACCTGTATGTGAATTCTCATGGTATGAAGTTACTCAAGGAATCCTTGAAACTTTCAGCTTCCCACAGTTCTTGGGTCTCTCTACTGAGAGATCATAGAATTAAAGGAAATAGCACTTTGTTTTCAAGCCTCTTAGGCTTCTTGACACAATATATAAGATATATTCAACTTATTTAGACATTAATATAGCTGATTGCAAAACATAGATACCAATAGTACCAAAGTCTTAAGGTTTGTGTAAAACATTTAGTATCATGCCTCTCCTGTAGTAAGGACTTACTAAATGTTAGGTTGTGCAATTGTTAAATCCGCCATGATTATTATCTTAAGCATTTTTTTGGTATTTTTATTTGTGCATTATAGTCATACATAATGGTGGGATTTGTTGTTACATATTTGTAC
>PVKS010018184.1:0-40584 GCA_004027875.1 Aplodontia rufa
GCTTTCTAGATGGTTAATTAGAATATTCCCCATCAATCAGCCAGCATCAAACCCATGCTGACTGGCAACTCAGAGTGCGTTTCTCACGCTGGTGGCAGCAGGGACAGTGGGGGCACTATAGTGGGTTCACTTCATCCCTGTGGTTTATCGAGAAAGGGAGAGGCCTCCTGGGTGCATACTGCTGGATCCAGTATGCATTATCTTGCACATAGAGTTGGTTTTGTGCTAGCAAGAAGTGTACAATCTTGCTGAGATAAGACCCACATCCACAACACTGAACGACACATGAATTAAGCTAGCAATCATTTCCCTTGTCTAGATGGGATCTATTTCCACTAACAGTGTTCCAGTGTTCTGAGGAGGCCACATGCCAGCCTGCTCCATTGCTTCCTTGCTCATCAGCACAAAAATTAAGAAAGTCCCTAGATCCACCTTGTCAGAGGTCAAACCAGGTCTACATTCAAGCTTTTCTCTTAACTACCTCGTATGCTTAGAAATCAGTAGCAACCACATGCTATTAAGGGTTAGGCCACTCTCAGACTCTCTAGTACCCTGGATAGTAACAGTTTAAACACATTCAACAAAGTGTCCACATGGTTTTAATCCCAACACCCATGTGGACATCACTCATGAAATGTGAGAACAGATGATCACTCCCAGATGGCCTGGTCAATGGTCCCTCCAAAGAGCATTCAGGGAGCCTGGGGAAAAAGTGTGCTTTCTCTTTCTGAAGCTAATAACTATTGAAGCACCATACATAAACTAGCTACACTGTTTGTTTGACTCTATAACCATAAACTAGTTAACTGGTTATGGATTCCAAGGACAGAAAGTAGTTGGAGCTAATAGGAACCTTGAAACAGGAGTTCAAAGGACATCAAGAACCACCGCCTCTCTCTGTTTCCCACCCTCAGTCCCCATTGTCACACTGGTGAGCTATATCTTCTCCACCACATGACATAAACATGAACCTTCATCTCTGCATAGCTCCATTTCACAATGATCCTTAAGTCCAATCAAAATCCCCAAGAGAAAGAAACTATCAGTCATTTGAGGTCATCTGTCCCTCCCCAGACCAATCCACACTAGCTAGGGTATGGGGCAGGGTACTTGGTGCCCACTCTGCAAACTCAAGGCAGCCAGCTTGAAGTACCAACTGCAGAGGCCTAAACAAAAACCTACCCAAATGGTACCAGAGTCTACAAGGAGCTGAATAGCATCAGGAACCTAGTCTTGCAAATCCACACCCACATAAAGAAAATAGTATGTCCCAAGAACACAGACTCCAGGGGAGGAAAGAAGCTGAGCTCTTATGGGGCCATGCTAGGTGCTTTTTATTTTAATGAAGATGAAGCTAAACATGAGAACGAGGAAAGATAGATTTTCTATGTTTTCAGAAGAGGAAAATGTGCCTTCTTGTGTGTTTTGCAGCAGCTGTGCACCATGTCCAGACAGCAGAGTGGAGCCAACTATGTGCCCAGTGTTAATGCCCCAGGAAGCATCCATGTCATCCAGCCCATGCACCCAGTGGCATCAGAAAGCCATCAGCAACCTTCAGGAGTGACCACTTACCCACCCTCATCTACAGTTATCCAGTGTGATACAGGAAAAGCCAACATAGGAAACTCATTCATAGTGTACCAGAATCCAGCAGGAGTGACAGGGACCCAGAGCCACCTCACTGGGCTCCAGCCTCCAGCAGGAATGGCCAGTTCCCAGACTCCGCCTGGAGTGATCCAGTATTCAGTGGGAGCAGCCAATGTCCAGACCCTGCCTGGAGACCCTGAGAATCCTGGGAACACAATCCCTGGGTCGACATACACCTCAACCCAGTCCCCATGGAACATGTCATTTGTGTCACTTTCTCAGTTTGATACCAAGAAGTTCATAAATGAGGAGATGAAAACATTGGGGGTAAGTGCAATTCCTTTTCTTCAGCTTGGGTCACAGCATAAGGCCACTTGTAGTGCATTTAGATGAGGAAGGAGATGGATTTGGAGAGCAGAGAGCAAAGCAGGTGACCGTTTCTGGAGGCTGAACCCAGGACAGCCCACAGACAGCAGCAGCCAACCTTGGTCTTCCTCCCTCTTCCCTTCAATCAGTTCCCTGGTCTTTGGGGGAGGATTCAAGTTGGTTAACCCTCCCCTTCCCAGTTTTCAGGGGCAAAGGTCAGCAACAGTTTCATTGACAAGTCCATGGACCAGGAAGTCAAGTGATCCAGGTTTCAGGGCTGGCTGGTTTTGCTGAGTGGACCAAAACATCCCTTCCCTTCTTTGGGTCTCAGTTTTCTTATCTCCAAAGTGAAAAGATCTGGTGAGATCCTCTCCTGAATTTCTTCAAGCTTCAAGATTCTATGATTTCTTCTTCAAACTAGGGGGTTCCTGACTCTTTCCTGCCTCCTCCTCTTTCGTTTGGCCCCTTGAAAAGCTCAATTTTATCCTCTAGGGGCAGATACTAGGTCAGTCCTGTGCCCCACTGGATGCCCAGCCATCTCCTAGCAAGGGGTTTGTTACCACAGATTCTCAATCTATACACTCACCCAGTGTGACAGGGACTCTGTGAGGAGCCAGACTCAGCGATGACCAGGACACCACCTTAAGGTGATCTTCATTCCATGGCAGCTCTTGAGGTTGAGATACCTTCTGGCAGTTGGCAGAGGACACACACACAGCTCATCATGGGCACCCAGAAAGTGCATGTTGTCCAGCTAGTGTGAGAGGTTGCAAGGTCTGGAAGCCAGGGAACAAGGACAGGTGCAGGAAGAGGAGGGGACTCTTAAACACCCTGCTGTGCTGTGGATATGGAGAGTGGCCCCCAAGTGTTTGTGTATTGGAAACTGTGTTCCCCGTATGGCGATGGTGAGAGGCGGTGGGGAACCTTTAAGAAGTGGTGGGAGCTGTTTGGGTCATGAAGTGAGAAGAGGAGTTCCCATGGGGCTGCTGATTAGTTCTTTTTTTTTTTTCCTGGTACTAAGAGTTTTTTTTTTTTTATTAGAAGTATATAGAGATACAGGATACAGTTGAGGGGGGAAAATTATCAAAACAGTAGCAATCAATGTATATAAACTTTGTTATCCAGGGGTAATGCCAAAGCATAGATAAACCACCTTGGGTTTCACCTGTGCAGCTTCCCCCAGAAGAACTCATGCGTTAAATGGGTAGCTCGTGGAGGAATGACATCGGCTTCTGGAATGGTTCCCCCATCTTCCCAATCACAAGACTCCTATGAATTCTTCATATACCCTGCCCCATTCCCCATCCCCTTCCCTACACCTCCAAGTATCCTAGAGAGAAATGGACAGAATTATGATTAGTTCTCATGGGACGATTGTTATAAAAACACCCAGAGTGGACCCTCCCATTCTCTCTGGCTTCCTGTCTTGGCATGTGATCTCTCTCTCTTGCCTGCATTCCCACCATGATGCCATCTGCAAGGAGGTGACACAGCCAGGGGGTCTCACCAGAGCCAGCATTATGCAGATTGAACTTTCTGTTTCTAAAACTGGGAGCTAAATCACCTTCTTTACAAATTACCCAGACTCAGGTATTTCATTATAGCAACAGAAAATAGACTAATGCACATTCCACCCTGTCCCTCCTTGTTGATCCATCAGGATAGAAATGTGATTTTACCAAGGACATGGCATTGTTCCCAAACTTGCCAAAATCAAATCTTAGACCAAAGTCCATAAAGTAGTATCATGAAAACAAATGCTGGTTGTATCAATGAGACTGTAAATGGGTGTGGATCCATCAATAGGTGGAGAAAGTGTGTGATATTGCATAGTGACTGTAATTTGGTATTATGATTACTGTGATTATTAATACTGAGTAAATGCTTATTAATTTTGCCTTCCAGAGAGTTTAAGATATTTTGAAGGAATTTGAAAATTTCTTGAAACAGTTAAGTCATCAACACCTGAGGGGACTGGTCAAACACAGTGAAAGCCAAAAACACGAGTTCTCTCTAGCAAATTGAATTCTATTTTAGGGGCAGATTACCCTGGCCCTCTAAAATGTAGACATAGTGGGCATCCATACAAAATCAAGCACATTGTCTTATGAAGGAACAATCATATGAAATGCACATGTGTCACCAACTCAAAGGCACATGGACCAGGAGAGTGGGAAGCATCTGCTTGACCCTGGTCATTTGGCCCCAAGGCCACAGAAAGCCCACAGAAGCCAAATGCCATCTCCCATCTCTTAGGAATGGCAATGCTGTAGGAGCCCCAAACAGGAGGGAATTTACTCTCATGGGTAATCAGGAGAAGGGTTTAGGTGACCCTTAAGAGAAGGTTAGATGGGAAGGAAGGATGAGAGGGAGAGAGGGTGTCCCAGGGCATCATTGCCAAGTGAACCGGGCACATTGTGGGATGACTGGAAAGAGAGCATGGGGTGAAGGGAAGAGGCATCAGTGGAGGGCTTTGGCTCCCCAGCTGCAGGACCCGTTCTACAAGTTCAATGTGCACTGTCATTTCTACGATCACCCTGCAAGCCGGATACTGTCACCCCATCCTACAAACAAAGATACTTGCACACTGAGAGGATGTTTGCCTGCGGCCATACAGATGACCAGTGCCCGAGCACTGGGATAAGCCTTGGTGATGCTGCCAAAGCCTGACTCCAGCTACCCCTCCCTTCACCTGTGGGATCTTTTTGTAGGAAGGATGCTTCTTCCCATGGTGTGAACAGTGTTGCCTTGTCTTTATGCCAGGAGTTTTCAACATAGGCATTAACTAGGTTTGGGGCCCACCCAAGAATGTTGATCCAATGGGCTTGGGGGAGCCCCAACACCTATCACATCTTGGGTAGTTCCAATGCACAGTCAGGACCGGGAAGAGCAGCTCAGCAGCCCAGAGTCCCAGCTTGGCAATCTCACCACCATCTGTTCTCCCTGCAGGCCATCCAGATCATCATTGGCCTGGCACACATTTTCTCTGGAATCAACCCAATGCTCTATAAAGAAGTATCTGTGACTGGAATTTCGGGGTATCTGTTCTGGGGAGGAATATCCGTGAGTACAAAGCCTTTTTCCGGGGTCACCAGAGGGGGACAAAGAGAAAACAGGAAGAAGGAGCCAGAAGTCTCACTCCCAGCAAGAGGACTCTCATAGCCTAGAGCCAGCCAACTACCTCTGCAGGTGCAGCAAAGGGTCAAGGATCCAATCCACACCCCTGCCCAGGGACACCACCCCTGCCTACAAGGAACTCTGGGGTACAAACATCCATCACTGTGTCCCCTATCTATTCCCTTTTCTCAGAGCTCCTGTGACGTATCTCATAGGTGAATCAGAGTACATAAAGTCATGTGCTAGAGAGAACATCTGCCTACCTTTCATGAGAGCTGATTGTGAGTTTTCAGGAATTATGTAAACTATTGTCCAACCACTTGACAGCAAGAAACCAGCTGTTATACACCAAACAAATCAACAGTTGCTCCAAACCAGGGCCTTTCCCAGTACCAATGGCACCTTACCAGGCCGATGGGAAACATTTTTCCTGTCATACCACTAAGAATACGTTATTTAAGAACTTAAATAATACTGATGTGGACACCCATGCTCTGTGATTCCATCGTATGAGGGATCTGGATTAGTTACATTCCCAGAGACAGGGAGCGTGGTAATTGCCAAGGGCTGTCCCAATGGGGAGGCAGAGTTTCATGGGGACAGCTCAGTGTGGGAGAATGAAAAGGGTCGTGGGTCGTGGATGTGGATGGTGGTGAAAGTGATTCACAGCAATGCTGGTGAACTCTACATTTGAACGTGGTTGGAATGAACTTTATGGCTGTGTATACATGAATACAGTTAAAAGCAATAAAAATTAAACTTATAAAAAATGAACACATAGGTTTCCACTACCTAATTAAAACCCAAAGCATCACCAGTTTTAAAACCCCCAAGAATGTCCCTTTTCCCAGATTCTAGAGGTGGCCACTATTCTCCATTTTCTGTCTCCTGTTTTTCTCTGTGATCCAACCAATGCACCTGTGCAGCTTGGTTTTGCATCTTTATAAACCCATGTAAGTGGAAGACTGCTGCACCTGTGTGCCACTACTTTTAACCCCACTGCACACTTTATTTGGGAGACTCGTCTGTGCCACAAGTAGCCACGGTTCACGTTTTCACTGATATATAGTGATGCACTATAGGAATGCACTACAATCCACTTGTGCATCCTCCTACTGAACAAGGTTTAGGGTGTCCGCAGTTCTGTGCACATCAAATTGCGCCACTGTAACTGCTTGTGTTTGCTTCCTACCATGTGCGGACTGAATCTCCCATGCTAGCAGGCTGTAAATAGTCCTTGGTGTACCTTGAGATATTGCCCCATAGCCACATGGGACTTAAGGAAACCAGAGCTCCTGGATCAGTTGTGTCTGACTGCATGGAGTCTTCCCCAGAGCTCCTCTGAGGGATGCTGAAGGAAAAATTCACTTGTGAAAATAAAAGGTGGAGAAGAACAACTTAGCCAATGCTTGGTTTTTAAAGTGTGGTCCTTGGACCAGCAGCATCACTTGAGAGCTTGCTGGAAGTGTAGAATCTTTCCCATTAGATCTGCATTTTAACAAGCTCTCCAGGGGATCCACATGTATACTGAAGAAGAACTTTTAGACTATTACGAGTTTCAAAATGGTGGGACAGGGTTTGTACAGCCCACCTTTGCTAGATGCAGTTAATGCCCTCCAAAGAGATCATGGAAACCAATATTTCATCAGCAACAAAACTTCCTATTGCTCTACACCCCTCTCAACCCTGATGTTATCCAACTTTAAAACTTCTGTCAATCTGGTGGGTGTAACGCTGAGATTTGAATTTCCTTCTGATTATTGATGATTTGAGTGTCTTTTCATGTATTCATTGACCATTCAATTATCTCTTCCACCACATGCTAATTCTTTCTCCTTTTGGTCTTATTTTTCTTTGGGGTTGCTTGTTTTTTTCTCTTTGATTTATTGGGATTCTTTGTAGATTCATGTTTATTTTTGCTGTTGTTGCTGCTGTTGTTGTTGATTATGTGCACAAATAATCTTCCAGTTTTTTGGTTCATCCTTTGACTTTCTTCATGGTGTCTTTTGAAGAAAAAAAATATAATATTAATGTGGCCTAATTTGTCAAAATTTATATGATCTGCTTTTAGTGTCTTGCCTAGAAATTTTTTTCATGTCCAAGGTCATAAAGAGGTTCTTCTATATTTTCTTCCAAATTTGTTTAAAGTCTTCCTTTTACATTTAAATACTAAATTTATAAGGGTTTAATTTTGGTTATATTATGGCATGAATGTCCAATTTTAATATGTTTAGTTTCTGTGAATTAGTGATTGTCCCAGTCTCTGTACACTGACCTATATGGTCAAATGTCATATTTCACTTATCTGAATATGTGTGTGCCTGCCTCTGAGATCTCTCTCTTGTTCCATGTGTTTCCTTATCCGTCCCTGTAAATCTATATTACACTCTATTAATTACTATGACTTTATGGTAAATCTTTATATCTAAAATTTCCTGGAATTTTTTTCCTATTTAGTCAGTAGAGTCTAAACTAATCTTAGATTTTGATCATCCATCTAAATTTCACGTTTGAAGAAAAACTCGGCTGATAATTTTCCTCTGACTCTTCCAAGTGACTTTTTATTTCAAACTGCAATATGCTTGATATATCTTTTCATTTTAAATATTTTAATAGCACAAATTCATCAGGTATAGTGTAATTTGGGACATGTATAATATGTGATGATAAAATCAGCTCAACTGAACTTATTCTGAAGTCACAGATCAATTTAGAAGAAATTCATTTCTTCATATTATTGATGTTTTGATCTATTAATATGGATCTTCATTTAATATCTTTCAAGAGTAATTAATTTCTCCATTAAAAAATTATATATCTATTTTAGATTGATCACTGATTTTTCCTACTATATAAATATACTTTAAAATTACATTTTCAAACTGCTCATTGGTGGTATATTAACATCCATTTGACTTTTACAGATTGATCGTATATCTAGTAAAATTACTAAACTTATTAATCCTAGTGATTTGCTTCTAGACTCTTTTGAGATTTCTGCGTAGACTATCATATTTACCAATAATTGCCCCTTTGGTTCTTTATGTTCAGTCTTTAAGTGGTTTTCATTTTCTTATCATGGTTAGTACTGCCTTCAGCTAAGATTTTAGAGTTTAGTCCCCTAGATGCAATCATCAAGACTAGCTTAACATTTTTAGGATTTCAGATCATCCAGGTCAAAGCTCTCTTCCAATGTACAAAGATTAGACCAAACACACATTTTAGAGCACTTTGCCACTTACAAATATTTCTCATGCAGCATCTCATTGATCCCTAAACAGAACTGAGGGCTGGGTTGTTGCTCTGTAGTAGAGGGCTCACCAGCATGTGCAAGGCCCTAGGTTTGATCCCCAGCACTACTTTTT
Organism: Aplodontia rufa; assembly: GCA_004027875.1. Classification (NCBI taxonomy): domain Eukaryota; kingdom Metazoa; phylum Chordata; class Mammalia; order Rodentia; family Aplodontiidae; genus Aplodontia; species Aplodontia rufa. The sequence continues at coordinate 8,436 of PVKS010018184.1, forward strand.
TAAAAGATAATGTAAATAGGAACTATTCATACAGTATTGTACAGATGAGGGATAAAAGAGGCTTCAACAGTCATTCAGAGAGATTACCTGTCTACAAAGAAGGAGCACTGTGCCTTGCAGGGCCTCTCTACAGATCTGTCCTAGGCTGTTCTTCCTGAACTGCAGGGGACTATGGTGTCATGGGTTTCCAGCACTGTCACAGATCACCCGATATGTCAAGTAGTTTCCTTAATCCAGTGGATTATTTTAAGACTTGGCATTTTTAAATTTGTTTGACAAACCTATTTGATTACCGCTGAGTGAATGCTACTGATACAGGGTTAAGTGAAACAAAAACAAATGTAAAAGATGTCAAATACACTACCTAAAGAGATTTAAAACATAAATTTGCAAAGTCAAACTCAGATCAGGAAGTTATAATGTGTTTTTCCCTCCTGACAAATGGAATGCTTAACAGTGGCTTGGAGACATAATGTTCAGTGGGCCAGATGCTACACTCGCTTATCAGCTTTGACAAAGGGAATCCCAGAGAGCAGTTGGCCAAAGAATGCTGATATTTATTCAGGAACAAGAGCACTGCAATGAGAACACTCACACCAAAGCAGACTACGGGCACATTCGAGGAGGCTGGGGCAAGGGGAAGTTTTATGAGCAAAAGGGGAGAAATTCACATAGATTGCTTGGATACGAAGTTCATAGGACTTGGAGGGCTAAGGCAGGAATTGGCTGCGCCCATTGGTGGATGTGCCTTGCTGGGCAAGGGTCCTGTCCAGGGCATCTGCTCTGCATTGTTGCAGTCTTTGTCAAAGAAAGTCTTCATTCCAGAAACGTGTATTTATATAAATATACAGAACAAGTAGTGTGCAGAAAAAGAAGGATTTACCTGAGGACTTTTAGGAAGCCCTGTGACTGTGCTTACTTCAGAGGAGCAGGCAAGATCTCTTCCCCTCACACTTCCTAGCTCTGTTTTTATCTGGGTCTGATAAGATCAGCAATGATTACACACGGATGAACTTGATCCAAGCTCCAACCAGGTCCATTGTTTTCCCCACACTCAGTGATGGGGATACCTGTCCCTTGAGGAAGCAACCTGAGCAGAGTAAAGTCCTGCCTGTGTGGAAAATCCCACAGTCGGAAGGCTGAGAGCTGCGTGCAGCACATGCTGCGATAATCAAGGCCACCCTGTGCTCCCATCCTCTGCCTAAAGCCCCACTACAGGCTCCACGCCGGCCCCAAATCTGCCCTTTATGCTCCAACCTTGCTGCCTTCAGCTTCCTACAGGGCACCGGAAATGAGTTCCTTGAGGAGAAGCTTCAAGCGAGCCCTCAACACCCTGGAAAACCCCTCCTCCCAGTTGATGATTCCACCCTAGTCTCCCACGTGGATGGCATTACCCACGGAAGGTGCAGGGCGCAGGGGTCACTATCCATGCCCATTTTCTAGGTGAGGAGACCGAGGTGTGAAGAGGTTAGGTGCGACCACCACAGCTCCACGGCTAGAGGGTTCTGGAGGAAGGTGCTGAGCCCAGGCTCCCTGGGTTCAGGCTCTCCTAGCCGGACTCGTTCCTACTGCCTCCAGCGTTCCATGTGCATCACCTGCCCTGCGTCACTGAGTGCCACTTAGAGCTCTCAGGCACAGCACGGTGAGCCACAGCACAAGTGGAGCAGGAGGCCAGGTCTCCAGTCTCCCAGCACCCAGGTTCCACCCACCAGACCAGCCTGCCCTTGGGCATCCCAGATCACAGTCCAGGTTAGGGCACAGTGAGCAGTAAGTGAGTTTGGGCAACAACTTGCCCCGGTAATAGACTCAAGGAGAACCAGTTAAAAGGGGATGATAATGGGACAGAGCATCCTGGAACAAAATCCAGACTGTCAGAGGAAAGGGAGGCCATAGACGAGACACACAGGTGTGGGAGCATGGCAGCATTTGGTACACTGCTCCTCCTCTGGGACAGGGAGAAGGTTGGAAAGAATGAACAGTTTCCATATTTTGTGGCACTTGTAGAATGAGGGACGATGTCTGGATGGATGGTTGTCATTTTTAACGTCCTGCCCAATGGATCATGTTTTTTTTCTGTCTGTGTAGTATATTGTATCTGGAACCCTCTCTGTGATGGCTGAAAAGGACCCCAACACATGTCTGGTGAGTTCCAATGCTTTCTTTGATGACCCCAAGTATGAACATTTTCCTCTCCCAAACATGTGGATAGAGGTCTCACAGTGGCAGTGTGGCCCAGTCCAAGGTTCATGGTCTTTACACACCTTATTCCATTCAATCTACACAACTCTAGGAAGTTTTGTTGTCCCTGTGTTACAGGAAACTGAGGCACAGAGAGGTCACCTGTCTTACCTAAGATCACACAATGAATACATGACAGAGCTGGGACTTGAGCCCCGAACTCTGAATCCAAACCTGTGCTTCTGCTTATTACAAGAGTTTAGTTGCTAAAGGAATTAAAATAAAAACTTAGCTATCTGGGGACTTCATGAGTGTATTCTGTGAGAGGACCAAGGGCTGCTCTGCACAGAGCTAGGCCTGGGCCAAGTGGGAACGCCTCTTTAAGGTATTCCCTGCTTCCTCTTTGGCTGGACCCAGAAAAATGTGCTTTGAACAACATGGAGTCCCAGCCACAGGGCACAGGGCAAAAAATTCCCTGGTACCTTTGGGATGTCATTCTTTGTCCCAACATTCAGAAAAATATGCAGTCATATTTTGAGTTTAGTTGTGGCCACTAAGAAGCTGAAAAATGAATACAGAGCTTCATGGTGGTCCCTTCATCCCTGGCTCCAAGCCCTCCTTCCCGCTTCTCACTTTTTCTACAGGGCTCCTGATCTCTCTCCTGCTATCTAGAGATAGGCAGTAGTTTGAGGGGTTGGGATATCTAGCTGAAGTATCCCCAGTTAGCAATCAATCCCCCTCTGCAGGACCAATTTCTGCTGTCCCTGTCTGCCTTACTTCCTCCTTCACAAGAAGCAGAACACCCAAGCACCCTGACATCAGCTGAGCTCACACTGCCCCTTTGTGTCCTGACCAGACTGGTCACACCCTTCCTACCTTCTCTGGGAAGTCCAGAGCTCTCTAAAGTTGTCTCCCAATTCCTGGGCTCTCCAGAGTCCCCTTGCTCTGCTGTGTGATGTCTGAGTGAAGCCTCTGTTTCAGTCTCGATGTCTCAAGGCTGCCCCAGCCTCAGCACCCATGTGGCCCACAGCCCCTGTCTCCTACCCCATGATCCCTCAAGGCAGGCAGCTGGGGTAGGAGCCAGGTCATGAACAATTGCAGGATGTCAGCACCTTAGTGCAGAGAAGCAGATCCCTAAGATTGAGTATGAGGCACTCTGACCAAAAACCTCCCTGGTCACCCTGCACCCCAGGCTGCAGCCTTCCACCTCGGGGACCACATCTTCCCCACACCCTGCTTTCAAGGCAAGCTGGGACCCCTGCTCAGCTTCCTGCAGAGGAGCTCAGTGTCCCCTTTCCTGAGTTTTTCCAAACCAGCCTTTCAGACTTCATTTCCTACCCCACTACTTGGGGAGGTGTTTTGCTAAACAAAGGACACAGAGGACTCTGCACAGGGAGCACAGAACAATTTCCCTTGCAATAAACTGGCTTCTTACTTCTTTTCTCCATGACTTTCTCTTTCCTCCCATTTCCCGATGTTGCTCACCATCCTCTCCCTCCACGTCCTCCAGTTGAATGGCAGCGTCGGCATGAACGTGGTCAGCGCGCTTCTCTCCCTTGCGGGGATCATCGTTCTCATCCTGGAAATGTTCATTTCCGATTGTGTAAGCATTCCCCCTTCCAGGACATGCTTCCGAAGGGCAGGAGGGCTCACAAGGCTGTTTCCAGAGGCGGAAGGAATTCCAACAGAATTCCATCTTCATAAGATGAGCGCTATGACCACCCAGTATGGAACTCTTCCAAAACTCCAGCTGTGGAGGCCACCACCATAACCTCATTTCACAACACAGACACTGAGGCTCAGAGAAGCAAACTCAGCTGATCCCTTCTTTTACCCATCTTAGTTCCTGCTTAGAGGTAGCGAGTGCTCAGGTAGGCAGCCTGGGCAGCTGCCACGCTCAAATTCACAAGATGACCTCCCCTAGGTATCTGTTGAGGGACAGTCTGTCACTGAAAGAGGAGGTGTTGATGCTGGGTTCTTGTCTTAATTGGGGACCCCAGAAGCAAGAATTCAGGTGCAAGTGATTTCTTTCAGAGATGAACCCAGGAAACACCCAGAGGGGGTAGTTGAGATGAGCAAGAGGAAGAAGCCACAGGACACAGGGTGTTATGGAGCAAGTAACAGAATCTGGCAGATAGTGAGGAATGTGCATCTCAGTTACACCCTGTGCCCTGCAGGGCGAGGGAGCTGGGTGCTGATCCACCAGCTCCACTCAGTCATTGCTTCAAAACTGCTGCTGGGGCACCAGCTCCTGGGAGACTTCTGTCTGCCATGCCCGTGGGCAAAGCAGAGATCTGGCCAAGGGAAGCCCTCAGGCAAAGTGATTAGGCTGGAAGGCAAGTATGGCGTGGATTCAGGGCCAAGGGGATACAACAGCACTGACACAGAACTTGAGCAGTTCTGAGGAGCAAGAGCAACAATCTCTGTTCCACAGTTAGCTGTGACCTCCCTCAGGCCAACCAAGCAGGCCAGGGAAGGGCACAGGCCCTTCATCCAGACCTGTGTGTGGGGTGAGGGCCATCCGAAGGCCGCCTTGATCATTTGGCAGTTGGGACCTCTGTCGGGGAGAAGCACACTAGTGTAGTTAAGCCCAAAGGCTTTGAGCTCCCATAGGCATGGGTCCAGATCCTGGGTTCCCCAACCCCTGCTACAGAGAGAAAGAGTGCAGAGGGGACATTGGGAGGAACTCCGTGAACCCTCCACCCCACTGGGGACGTGACATGGTCCAGAGTGCACCGAGCTCTGTGGGGCCTCTCGCTCTGCCCTGGCTTCCGGCTTAGCAAAAGCCCTTCAAGCTCTGAGGTCCTTACTCCAACCTTTCAACAGCAGTATCTAGGCAGGATCCTAGGGATCAGGCCACAAAAGCAGGAGCCAGGCAGAGCTGATGATACCACACTCAGTGGTGTCTGTCCCAACCCCAAGTGAGGACCCCAGCCCCTCACAAATCACCTGGTCTGTGTTGAGGCAGAGCCCAGTGTGGGTTCCACTCACACGCAGACTTTGAGATACGTAGTTTGTTTGAAGGAGAAGCAAACACAAATCTGAGGGGCAAAGCAGCCGGGTCTTCATATACCAAATCCTGAGGGCCTCATTCCCTGAGCTTCAGACCTACCGAGGAAACAGCAGGGTGGACTCTGGAAGCCAGAGGAAGCCCCAAGACAAAGAAATGCAGGAGTCTGTTGTCAAGGAAAACCTGTGTTCAGGTTTTCCATGGAGAAGAAAAAGTGAACAAGAACACATCCATGCACAGGGAGAGAGTTGAACCCCAACTCCACAGGGACGGAAGCCTGGGACCCTCCATAGCTCACTCTCTGTGTCTTCATTTGATGGCTCCTTTGTGTCTTCAAAATATCCTTTTTCTGTCAGAGGATAAAATTACAACCAATAATTTAAAAATTGAAAGAAGAGAAAAGTAAAGTAATGATGCAGGTGCTAACCACGGGAAGTCAGGCCAAGGTGCACTAAGTGGATGGGCAAGGGGGCATGACAGGGGTGCCATGCAGAAGGTCTCAGGCCTTACAGATGAGGCGAGTGGCACTGCCTAACATGAGCCCTAAAGCATCATCTTCACCCTGAGGACTAAAGTCCTTCCATAACCTTCTGCCTCTAGGTTTATATTAGGGCCTTCGCGGGTGGTCTCCTGCCCCTAGTCCTCCTGGAGTTCGTTCTCACATGTGTGGTCTCCAATTTTGGGTGCCAAGCTGTCTGTTGTACCCATTTTGAGGTAAGTGTTTAGCTCTGTTCCAAGAACTGGTGCATGCTGTGGGGAATGGGGGGCAGTAGCAAGAAGCGATCAAAGACAGAGTAGTGAGGCCTGAGAGAGGATGTATCAGTGAAGTTTTGCTGCATAACAAACAACCCCCAAATTTAAAAACTTAAAAAAGCAGCCATTTAGTTAGCTTTTTGTTCTGAATATAATCAAATTGGGCATTGGTCAACTGGTTTCAGATGGACTCACTCTGTAGCCAGCTACCAGGTAGGCTCAGGGAAGACCAACTTACAGGGGCCTTAATGGAATAGTTCATCTTTGATGCATGTGTTATCTCATCCTCCATTATGCCAGCCTGAGCCTCTTCTCAGGGCAACTGGGTTCACAGAGAGTATAGCATGGCAAGCTCTGAGTCCCTGCTTGTGTCACACTCACTAACCTCTCATGGCCAAAGTCACTCACACAGCTTCATAGTCAGTTTGCAGTCAATGACAGTCTTCCCTCTCACCACAAATTACTAACACTTGTAACCTACAAAAATATGCTCATCCCTATCCCAGGATGTCCAAGAATCCCATCCAATCACAGCATCAGACGTCAAGTCCAGGATGCAAATCAGGTCTGGCTGTGACCAAAGATTTCAGAGTATGGCTCTTCTTGACCCAAAAATCTATGGACCAAAAACAAGTTCTGCTCCCTGTATACCCAACATACTTCAGTGAGGCAAAAACAAGATAACCGTAATATGCCCTCCCCTTCCTTAAGAGGAAGACAGAAAACATAGAGCAGTCATTATTCCGTAATAATTCTATCATCTTATGGGCCAAATATTGCTGTAGCCTAGGGCAGAGAATTTTTCTGGATTAGGTCTCTGGAAGGGTCTGTCATTGTTCAACACGGCCTCCTAGGAGAGGCTCCCTGATTCATTGCTCTTCAGGGTCTTGACTTTACCCTTTAGACTCTTAGCTCCCTCCTCAGAAACATTTTCCCTTTTGCATAAGAAATCATCCAACTTTTCCATCTTTAGAAATATGAACAATCTCTCAGCCTGATTCCTATATCAAGACCTTGAGACCCAAAGGCCTTTTTGCAGTTGGTGCGGTCATGTTTGGTGGTCCTTTTACCGATAAAACTCCCTTAAAAACTCTGAGGTGTCTTATGTTCCAGATTATGGCTCTCGCCATGTGACAAAAGCCACTCCTGAGATTGTGTTCTAGACAGGCCTCTCTGTTCAAATCTACATACACCTGTTTTGAGATTAGACTTGTGGGACAAGCCTTTAATATTCTTACAAGTCTTCCTGTCTGGCTGAAAGGGACTAACAGGCCCTGTGTGAAGGCTTTCAAAGGGCTTAACAAAAGGTTACACAGACACAGCCCTTGTTAAATAGATCAAACCCTGATTTGATTTTTGTGGTCAAGTCTTAACTTACCCTCAATGTCATTTATCCATTGGGAAATAAGAGGCAATCTCATTTTTCAATTCAGTAGGTTCTGGGTCCTCTATATTCCCTCTAAATGCAACTTGCAAACAAAATCATTCCCTCTTTATCAGCTCTCCTTCTAACAGTATAGCATAGGTAGCTAGGAGCCCCCAAGTGGCAAGTGGCATTTCCAGTATTCTGCTTGATGGTCACCTTAGGCAAATTTTGAAAGTTAACAGAATATATATACTCCAAAATGCAGTAGTGCTCCATCACTGCATAACATGGGTAACCATTCACCCAGTCTGCAATGGCACTTTCCCTTGTCCTTTTCCAGCCTCCTCCAGTGGTGATTTTGCCATCTTTCCAGTCTTTATTAAAGTCTTCCACATTACTTCTCCATTCCCCACCTGCCACCCAATCCCAGACCAGTGCAGGTGTTGGAGTTTCATCACCCAACTTCTAGCTACCAGTCTCTGTGTCTATTAGCTTTTGCTACAAATCAAACAACCCCAAAAATTAACAGCTCACACAACCACCACCTAGCTCCTGATTCTGGCTCTGCTGGGCAGCTCTGATCTGCTGGGCTTGCCAAGTTCTGAAGTGAGTTGGTAGGGGTTTCCCGCTGGTGGGACAAATTTGGATGGACTCACTCTCATATCCAGCAGGTGGCAAGCTGTCAACTGGAACAAGAGGGTCACTTGTCTCTCACTGCACAGCAGGTCAGACCAGGCTTCACTGTGTTCCTTAGAGCAACCAGGGAGAGCAGGTCCCAGTGGGCAAACACTCCAGGTCTCTGCTTGCATCACATTTACTATTATCATCTTAGCCAAAGAAAGCCATGTGACTAGCCCAGCATCAGTGACAGAAGGTCCACCCAGGCATGGAAACAGAAGGGGAAGAATTTGTGGCCGTTTCACAGTTTACTACAGAGGAAGATGATGGTCTCATGTCCTTTGCCTTTCAGACGCTTGGTACAAACATATTCAGCTTCAACCCAGCCAACATGACCACCAGCCACGTCAATACTACCACCAGCTCTGCCACCCCTACCTCCAGCCCTGCCAACCCTACCTCCAGCCCTGCCAATTCCTCCTGAACCCTCATACTATGATGTAGCTAATAATGCCCAGAGATAGATGTCACAGAACGCCTATTTCAATGCCAAGGAGAAACGCTGCAGAAAACGACTCTCCTCCTCTCAGAAACTCCCATGACCTTGACCTTTGCATTGTTGCTAGGCCAAAATGAACGATTTTCTCCCCTCTTAATTCCTCAGCTTCATTTTTATTTGTTATTAATATTTTTAATTCATAAATATTTTCCCTTTGTCTCTAGATATCTTTTATCCTTGGCAAATTGCAAGGCGATTTTGAATCCCAGAGCGCCTGGTGTGTGCACCCTGTTGAGAGGCTGGTTCCAAATGGTCTGCAGTCCAACTGGAGGTCCAACTCCTAAACTTCCTCCCCCAACTCTGATGCTGACAGGGTCACCTCCCAAGGAATGGGGAAAGTGACGCAGAGTGTATGCACTGCCAGCCAGCGGCATGTGCCCAGGCATGCCTGAGTGGTGTGAGTGAGACAAAGGGGCACCCAGGCTGCCTGCTGGGGCTGCAGAAAGTTCCCTGCCCCAGAGAAAGAGCTGCTTGGGATGGACAATGATAGACATACCAGCTGAATACAAGTCTACTAACAAAAGGGTCCTTTCCTCAGTTGCAAAAAAGTACTCTGCGGGCTAGCAGTGCCTGGCACCCCCTCCACCCCTTCCCTCCTCACTCTTGTGTCCCTATGTCTGTTTCCAGAGTCTGGCTCCAGTCCCACAGTCAGGATGATGGTGACCATACTGCGTGCCTAGCTAGAGGGTGACAGTGGTCCTTACCAACCTCCAGGGTTGTTTCCAATTGAAGCATCTGCAAGGGATCAACGTGCCTTCCTCTTGCTAAGCTGGCCACTGCTCCTTGCATTGCTTCAGTGAATAATTATGCCGCAGCACCTCTTTGGCTCCTGCAGTGAGCAAGGGAGGCAACGATGAGTGAAGGGTCAGATACCCTCTGCTGCTGCACCTGCTACCCTGAAGCTCACCACAGCCTCCTCTGGTGACACAAATAATCACCAGAAGGCCCTAAGGCTACCATACACACCCCTGGAATGTAGTCCCCCAGCCCATTCTAATGCTGGAGTCTTAGCTTTGGGGGTTTGGGGCAGTGGGTAACTATCATGTGCACAGTACCTGTAATTCCTGAGCACAGTACTGAATCTAATATAGGTAGCTGTTCTTAATCCATTTTACAGATGAGGAAGCTGAGGCTGAGGGAGTCCTTCCTCTCAGCCAGTCGCTGAGTGGTGGACATGGCCCAGGATTCACTGTCTGCTGACCCACTGCCAGTTCTTTTCCACAACCTCACACTGGCTCATCTGATTTCTCTTTCTCCCTAACAGCTTCCATTGCTACTCCCCAAGCAGGAAAATATGGGCCGCTGGCAGGGAGCAGTGCTGGTGCTCAGGAATGGTTCCTGGGAAAGTAGGGAAATCCCTGTGGGAGGAGATTTGTTCATATTCCACCAGTGAGGAAATCTAGAGGTTTGCATACAAAGCATTAAGCTCAAGGCTGCACCCCCTCCTCTTTGTCATCTCTACTCACTGCGAGAAATAGGAAGTCTGATGGTCCATTTTCAGAATGCAGCCTTAAGGTTCGAATATAAAAGGAAGCCATCTTAAGTCAGGGAACCATGAGGCTAGGAGGAAGCCATGATTAAAACTCCCCAACATCTGTCTCCTTACACCTACTTCCCATACCCCGCCTACCTTCTTGGACTTTCCAAACACTGCTTACCTACTTCCTGTACCTGGCCCTATCCAATCTTAGCCCATCATATAGATTGTACCTCAGAGCTGTTCCAATCAGAGTGAAGGGCAGGATTACATCAGACTGGAGATAAAAACTGGTGGATTTCGTTCAGAAGCATCCCCCCCTTAAAAGCCCACCCTCTCATGGGAGTAAAATTTCTGTCTGCTTATCCACCTCCAACCATGTGTTTATTGTATTTCTAACATCAGGACCTGGCCCCAAGCAGCCCCCAACCTGCAGCCCCAGTTCAGAGCACGGCAGGGAGAGCGCAGGAGAGGGAAAAGAGAGCAGGTCCATGCAGCACCTGCAGCATGCTGGACAGGGAACTAGAAACTGTCATCCATTCCTGAATGTACATTAAGCACCTACTATATGCTAGGCACTGTACCAGATGGTGAGGGTACAACCAACCAGAGGCAATCAAGAAATTTAACTGATGCCCAGATACTGGAAAAATCACAGTGATAAAAGGCTGCAGCGCTGGAGCAGGGCTCTGGAGATGGCCTGGCCGGGCAGCATTAACCCTTCTGGTATTGGTGGGTGAAGTGGGAGAGGCCTGAGCCCTGACAAAGTGGTAGGGGTCTCCCAGGGCTTGGACAGGTGGAATGAAAGCTCTTCAATATTACAGTAGCCAGTCTGCTGTGCCAGTGTTTCCCAGCAAAATAACAGCCCAGGGTATAAAACTGAACAGAGCCCGCATAGTCTCTGATCCCTGGAACTCACCTCCAGGCAACAACCTTCCCATATGGGATCATCTGCTGTCTTGTCGAATCCCCAAACATAATTCTCAGATGAAGAAATGGAGGCTTGGAGAACTTGCCCACCATAATAAAGTCATTGGAAGGGGGTTCAAACTGAGGCCCCCGACTCCAAAGCCAGGGCTGCCAATGCTGAATGGTTACAAGAGAAGAAAGTGCAGAAGCCAGAGAGGCATAAAGAGATGGTGGTGGCTCTCAACCTAGACACACACACAGCCCTGAGGGATGTCACAGACAACCAGGGCTCAGTATATGCCCACTGCCCCCCATTGGTGGAGGCCCCAGGGGAGGTGACCATCCTACCCATTAAGAACCACCGAGGGAGGGACTGGAGCAGTTGCCCAGAGGTGACGGTGCTTGCCTGGCATGCGCGAGTTCCCGAGTTCACATCCCAGAACTACATATGACTCCCAGCGCGAGTTCGAATCCCAGCACCACCACCACGTATACAAGGAAGTCTCGGAGCAGCGAAAGTCACATGAAACGCTGAACAAAAATGGATTCTCTCTCTCACTTCGCTGTCCCTCTCTCTTTCTTTTCTTTTAACCTCTGAGGGAGGCCTGCGCTTCGTGTCCTCCCCACGCTAGGGGCCAGAGCGCACTTCCACCTCCCAGGCTGCCACGGAAAGGCCCGGCCCCAGCGGGCATGGCCCAGCCTGCAGCGCAGAGCGGCCTCCGCGCGGCTGCCCGCCTGTGGCGCTGGCGCCGCACAAAGAGCGGGAGCCTGCTTGGCCTTTAAAGGCGGCAGCCTGGGACTCACGGGGCCCCGGGACTCACGGGGCCCCAGGGCCCCCAGTGCACCGCTGGCCTCACGGAGAGCTCCTGGGCCCTGAGCGCACGCCGAGGGGCCCAGCCCTCTACCAGCTGCGGGCCTGGCGGCCTGGCGTGGATCAGAAGACGCCCAGGGGACCAGGAGAGAGGGAGGGGAGGAACTAAGCTGGTCCCAGAGCCACATCTGCGTGGGAGTCCTAAAGTTATGAATTGGAAAAAGAGCTTTGGGCTAACCAGATTCACAGAATTGAAGGGCACAGGCAATAGAGTGCTCCAAGATGCCCTGCAGAAATTGCTGGACTCTACAAGAGAACCACTTCCAAGTAGAATGGCAGTTTCTGGGAGCCCTTAAGCCAAGGCTTGGAATTGGCACGGAGACTTGCGTCATTCCTTGGAGGCATGGTGGTCTTTCCTTGGTTCAAACCAGATTACATTTACCCTACGTTAGACAACCCTTACATGACGGGCAGGATAGCATGTGCCACCGTCCTCAATGACCTCTGTGCAATGGAGGTCACACAATGTGACAATATGCTGATGCTCCTTGGAGTCAGTGATAAAATGACCGACAGGGGTTTGAAGATGCAGTGAGTAAGCAGGAATATCTGTAACAGGTAGCCAAACAGTATTAAACCCCTGGATTGTTCTAGGGGTTCTAGTTGCTACAACTGCCTGCCAGCCCGATGAATTTATCATGTCTGATAATGCAGTGCCAGGCGACGTGCTTGTTTTGACAAAACCTCTAGGGACACAAGTCGCTGTCACTGTGCATCCGTGGCTGGATACTCCTGAAAAATGGAATAAAATCAAGCTGGTAATCACCCAAGAAGAGGTAGAATTGGCATACAAGAAGCGATGATGGATATGGCACGGCTCAAGAGGACAGCTGCAGGACTCATGCACATGTTCAGTGCCCACGCAGCCACTGACATCACCGCTTCAGGCTCTTGGGCCATGCGCAGAACCCAGCCAAGCAACAGAGGAAGAAGGTGTCATTTGTGATTCACAACCTCCCTGTGCTGGCCAAGATGGCTGCCGTGAGCAAGGCCTGTGGGCACATGTCTGGTCTCATGCATGGGACCTGCCCCGATAAGGCAGGAGGCCTCTGATCTGTGTACCACGGGAGCAAGCAGCTGGATCTGTGCAGAGACAGTCTCCCAAGTATGGTGAAGGTCACCCAGCATGGATTATTGGGATAGTAGAGAAGGGTGACAGTACCACCAGCATCATAGATAAGACCTGGATTATCACAAGTGACCCCTCAAGATGTGACTGCCACACCTGGTCCCATCTCTTAATGTAAACAGAAATAGCTATTTGGTTTTGTGTTTAAATACATCTATTTCCTTTATCACCAATTCAACTAAAGACTAAGCAATAACAAAAATCTCACTGCATCTATGCATCTGGTGACCTTAGGTCGATTCGTGAGTGGATACAATTGATAAAATGGAATCCATGGCCTTTTCCTGTTACATTAACTGAAGGTGCACCTAATCTCGGGGCAGTTTCTGAGTTGAGAATTACACTGTTATCCAATATTGCTGATTCATTTTGAATCTTTACACATGCATCTCGCCGCACAGACTCTTTCTAAAGGAGCTTTCACACAGCACGGACATGAGCAGCTTGTGTCTTTTCATTTTATGGGCATTTATCATATTAGTCTGGTCATTTTTTGTGTGTCTGGGAAGGTATTCTGGAAGGATAGAATTGGTAAGTTACAAGATTGTCTCCCAGTAGTCAGAAGGGTGCATGATTCCTTTGCATCTTTGATTTGTAAAGCCAAGGCTAATAATTTAAGAGCATCTCTGACCCAGGACGTTCTCCAATAGTGTATCCAGCTCAACAAGGCAGGTGCATGGAAAGCACTTTGAAGACAAAAAAAGAAATTTCCTTTTTTTTTTTTTTTTGTAGCCTTTCTGATATTTACAGTAATATCATTAACTTTTCTTTACTGGTAGCAAAAAAGAAAAATTTTTGCAATGTAAATTAGATTTTCTTTAGTGCAGCAAGGAATTGCCTTCCAATAGGGGGTTCATGTACAATACTCATTTACAATTCAATATATAATTATGCAAATAATTTTTAAATATAATCAATAATAAAGGCTGTTGTGTGAACAGTAGTGTTTAATACATTTTATATTTTGTAGAGTGAACTCAGGCCTTTCGTTTTCTTAAAATCAGCAGTTCTTTAGGCTAATTCCTAGCATTATTTTGTCCTTTGCACTAGTGCTTTTTTGTGCACGCATTTTGTGATGTTAAAAATCTGCATTGCCAACATTGCAGCTCAAACTTAAAACCTGTTATTCAAATAAATATTTATTTTTTTAAAAAAAGAACCATTGATCTCATTGATGGCACCATTATTGGTGATTGTACAAAATTGGAAACATCAAGAGCCATGCACACTAATTCCAGATCCCAGTGATTTGGAGGTTGAGGTAGGAAGGTCACAAGTTTAAGGCCAGCCTGGGCAACTTAGCAAAACCCTTTCTGAAAATAAACAACAAAAAGGGCTGAGGATGTGGCTCAGTGGTAGAGTACCTCTGAGTTCAGTGCCCAGTACCAAACATGCACACACACACACACACACACACCCCAAAAATGTCGGGAAACTTATTGTAATAGCAATGATCCATCCACAATAATAGACAACTGAACAGCTGTAAAGAGTTATGCAGATGGTCTCCAGATCTGCTCAAGATTATCTCCAGGATATGTTTTAGCTGGAAAAATGATATAACTAGCATGCTCCTTTTGCATGAAAAGAGATGACTATAAATCATATAATATACTTACAGATATTGCATATACAAAAAAAAACCTTGTATTTTCAAAAATAGAAGGATACACTAAAAGGAAACCTAAATAAATGGGGACAGCATACACAGGAGGTAGAAGACTCTGGCAGGGACAATGTCCATCCTCCCCAAGCCAGCATACAGGTCTAATGTTCTTCCAATCAGAAATTCAGAAGATTTCTTTGTATGTATAGACAAACTGGTTCCAAAATCTGTAGGAAAAGGCACAGGAACTAAAATAGCCAAGGCAATTTTGAAGAATAAACTGGAAGAATCACACTAGCTGACTTTAAGATATATTATATAGCTACGCTAATCAAGATGGTGTGTCATTGGCACAGATCTGTGCAGCAGAATAGAGTCTAGAAATAGAGCCACACAAGTACACAGCCTGATTTTGACAAAGGTGCAAAAACAATTCAGTAGAGGAGGAATCGTCATTTCAACCATGTGTTGGACCAATTTTGGACTTGGTCAAAAATAAAAAGAAGAAAATCCAATCTAAATCTCATACCTTATAAAAAAGTTAACTCAAAATTAACATAGATCTCAACTTAAAACATAGAACTATAAAATTTGTAGGAAATAATGTTAAGAGAAAATCTTTGAGATCTAGAGTGTTTAGATACAATTCACAGAAGAACACGTCAATATATTGAACTTAAAATTAAAATTTTTTGTTCTGTGCAAGATCCCATGTAAAAGATAAAAAGTCACAGACGAGGAGAAAATGTTCATAAATCATATATCTGACAAAGAACTTGTTTCCAGGATATATAAAGAACTCTCTAAATTCAACACTGAGAAAACAAACTAATCACAAAATGAGCTGAAGACTTTAATAAAGAAAATTTGGGATTGAATATAAGCACATGAAAAGAAATTCAATATCTTTAGCCATTACACTAGTACAAAACACCACTGAACACCTACCAGAATAGCTAAAATTAAGATAGACGGGCTGCAGCCGTGCCTCATGGGTTACAGCATTTACCTGGCACGCACGAGAACATGGGTTCAAACCCCAGCACCCATACACAACCAAGTACTGGAACAATGAAAGTCACTGAAAAACTAAATAAAACTGGTTATCTTTCTCTCTTTCTCTCTCTCTCTCTCTCTCTTGCTGTTCCTCTCTCTTTAAAAAATAAAGATAGATGATTGATAGATAGATACAGATATTGATATAAATACATATGGCAAATACCAAATGCTGGTGAGGATGCGGAACAATTGGATTCCCCTGTGCTAATCCTGGGATTGCAATTGGTACTGCCACTCTGGAAAAAACTCTGGCAGATCGTTAAAAAGTAAAATACAGGGGCTGGAGCAGTGGCTTAGCGGTTACGGCGTTTGCCTGGCGTGTTCGAGGATGCAGGTTCAAACCCCAGCACCACGTACACAGCTAAGTGTCAGAGAAACAAAGGCCAGATGAAAAAACAAATTAAATTGATTCTCTCTTTCTCTCTAAAAAAAAATGGGTGGGGGAAGAACTATCAATATTACAGGAGGGGTGAAGTTGACTTTTTTATTGGTTCTTTTTAAAAATACATGACAATAGAACATACAATGACTTAATTATAGAAGCACGGAGTTTAACTTGCTCTAACTCAGTCCCCAGTATCGCCCCTTCCCCTCCCTTCCTCCACACCTGTTCTCTTCTCTCTACTAATCTCTCTATTTTTTACTAATAGTTTTTGTTTTTTAATTATCTATGTTCTTAGCAGGAATTTTAAAAGAGAGAGAGAGAGAAGGACAGTGAGAGAGAGAGAATTTTTACTGCATTTTTTTCACATGCCTTTCATTACTCTGACACCTAGTTGTGCAGGTGGGTGCTGGGGTTTGAACCGGTATACTTGCACTTGCCGGGCAAGCACCATAACCGCTGAGCCACTACTCCAGCCCCTTAGCAGGGGTTCTTTAATGCAAAGACAACAAGAGAAAAATGGTTTATCAGCCCCTGCAGCGCACATCACAGAGGAGAAACCTGGGTGGGAAGGAACTCAAGGCAGCAGGGCGGACCTCTGGCTTACAGGGCATCTTCAGGGAAGAACAATGAAGGGCTGGGTGAGGCCCAGGGCTGGAGCACTTACCTAGCACAGGGAACTCTGGTTCGAGGCCCAGCACAGTGCTGCAAGGGTAAGGAAGTGACAGAACAAAGGAAAAGCAGTTTTAGGTTTCCAAAAGCAGCCACCTGGGGAAGGTGAATACATCAGAGAACACTAATGCAGCCTAAGTCTGCACTTAGAAGGTTCTAGTCATCCGCAGCTAAGGAGAACTTACATCCTGCCCAGAAAAGGGCAGGGAAGGTAGAAAACACTCTTCCTGGTGTGTGTTGCTTCCCAATTGCCCTCAGCTCAAAACAATTTTTATGTCAAAGAGGCATATTTGGGGGTTACGTATTCGGTACACACAAACATCTGGTGGAAAAGCCAACCTTAGAAGGTTCCATGGACGGAATCTATGGTAGGATGTTCTCGGTGATACAGCTACAGCCAAAAAGGGGACAAGCTTGAACATCAAGCATGGTAACAATAGAAACAAACATCAAAAACACCTGCGAAAGACTAAACACAGCTCTATCATAAAGCAAAAATAAAAACCCTAAATCACCTTTGGGGATTGCTAGGGTAGGGCACCCCAATCAGACTGAAACCTGGTGAATCAAAGGAAGTAATCAAGCGATCCAAAAGGAAAAACAAGAAGAGGAATCACTCAGCCAGAGAAGGAGCAGGTGTGTGGAATGGGCGGGGCTGCGTGCTGGGCTCAGCCTCCAGGTTTCCTTCTCACCTGCTGCTCCTCGTTCTTGAACTTCAGCAAGCTGCAAGTGAGGTGCAGTTCCCTCCACCCTCCCCTCCTAAAGTTTAATAAGCAGACAGTAGACAGATTCACAGGAGAAAAGATATTAAAATTTATTATGTGCATGAGTACACAGGATCTTATATCTGGAACAAGGTCCCATGAGTGAAGCTTACATAGCATCCCGTGCTGCTGAGAGAAACGCGGGCCTGGGGCTTCTGGGGTGAGCAGGAGCCAGCAGGTTCTGGGGGGTGAGGGATGAAGCTCATGGTAGACACACACAGTGGACAATGACTGCCTCCTTATGCAGATACAGTTTCTCTGGGTAGCAAAAATAAAAGTTGTCTGTGGGAAGAACTGTCAGGAGCATAAGCAACAGCCTGTGACAGCCTGTGGCACTGGCCTTCAATCCTGTGACAATAGATGAGATTGGGTAGAGGAGCTTGTGACAATTATATGACCTCTTGGAGGCTCTGTCTTTAGGCAGATCGAGAACTTAGGAGAAAGCCCCTCCCTGGGGAGGAGGAGGGTAGGGGGACCCAGGTTCCTCTGCTGGCAGCACATGGCAGGCCAAGGTGCCATTCTTCAGGATGCCCTCTGACCTGCGGTGCTGCCTCATCTGGTCCCTGGCCTATGGAGTTGCATATATGAGAGACGATCAGGCCACCATAAAGAAACAGATGCTTCACTTAACTATAGCCACAAAACTACCACAGAAGAAAAAACTCTTAGCCCTGGGTGACCCACCACAGGGTGCACTTCTATTCCTCACCAGCCTCTTGGGTGGCTGGCAGTTCTGAGCTGATCTGATCTGGGCATGGCAGGACACCTTGGTGTCAGTCTGAGGGCCAGCTCCATGCCCTGCCAAGTGTGGCTGCATGAATGTGGCCACTGCGGGGGTGGTTAGGCCATGTCTGTAGATCCTATGTGCCTTGCCCTCCAGTAGCCAGGCCCAGACGGGTCCCCTGCTGCTGCAGTTCCAAGACAGCCAGAGGCAGGCAAGGCTCAAGTCAGAATGTCACAATGGGATGTGTTCCTTTCTGCTTCCCATGGGCAGAGGAAGTCACAGGGCAGCGTAATTTCAAGGGTTGGAGGAAAGGGAGTCCAGTCCCAACTGCACAAGGTGTGGATACCCAGGGGGTGGAGGGCTATGAGGGTCCCTTCCACACTCAATCTGCCACACTGTTCTGGGCTGAGTTAGCTGAGCAAAGCCCAGGCCAGGCCACAAGGCCATTTTGAGCCTGTAGATCCTATGGGGGCCTCAATGGTACTTGGGTGAGAACTTGAATCCAGTACAAATGATGTACAAATTCTCCAGTACCTGTGCCCCTTGAATACACCGTACACCCGCCCTCCACTCCCTGCTGTTGGAACGCTGTGGGCCGCCTGGCCCCCTTGTCTAACATTAGACAAGTCTCCTCAGTGGGAGGAGGGTGAAGGCCACGTGGACCCCAACCCCAGCTCTCACACTAACAGAGGGCCCCAGCAGCTTGCTGGCCTCTTGGGCTTCAGCGTCCCTCCTGCAGATGGAGGACTCTATGTTCTCCCAGGGCTCTCAGGGCTGGGAGGCCAGTGACCCATGAGAAACTGCCCTCAGCCCCTCAGACCACAGCAGGGGTGTGGAGGGCTCAGGACCAGGAGGGACCTGATCACCTCCCAGAGGCGCAGCTCACAAGCAGGGTGATTTCCAAGCCCCACGCGAACAGCAAAGCTTTCACACAGAATGTGTGACTGCGGGAGAGCAGAGGCAGCCGGGAGCCAGCGGCCAGCACAGCAGCTGTGCGAGCCGGGTGAGTACCCACTGCCCCTCCTGGAGGGTGGCCCAGGCCATCAGCCCTGGGGCATGATGCAGGGGACATGAGGAAAGGGGTGCATCGGGTATCCAGCAGGGAGAGGGAAGGAGACCACTGGACAAAGGAGGTTAGGCTCTGGGGGTCTCCCCCTCACCGGGCACTAAGAGGGGCGTTGGAACGGTTCCCAGGGTCTCCCACTGGCGGAGCGCTCCAGCTCAGGGCCTGAGGCCCTTCTGCACCAGCAGACAGGGGTAAGGGGGGGGGGCATCTGTCCTCTCTACTCAAAGCCAGTGACTGAGATGACTCAGGTATTCCCCCAGAGGCCCCAGGTCCTAACCATCTCCCAGGCAATCTCACCTCCCACCCTGACCCAGCCGGGACTGGGCATGGAGATGATTTCAATCCAGACACAGGTGTCCTTCCTTGTCTCTTCTCTAAGAGGAAGGGGAGGACCTGGCAGGGATTCTCAGGGCTTCACGACAAATGGTCTCCCCATCATTTGTAAATGTGGAAATGGAGCCCTGGGGAAGAAAGGGGCTGGGGTGGGCAGCAAGGTGAGTGTAGCAGAACCTGCTGAGAGACAGGGGTAGGCATGGGCCATGGTACCATCCACTGAGGTGCAGCCTGCCTCCTCCACCAGATGTTTGCCTCTGCCGGGGTCCTTCCCAGGCCTGGGGGGCAGCCTGGAAGGGCCGATATCAATCAAAGGAGCCCCCTGGCAGCCTGATGCCTCCAGGTGGGACTTAGGCAGAAGGAGCAGATTTCTGTCTGATTCATGAAAGGGCTGGGCCTGGAGAGCACCACTGCAGAGCAGGGAGCTGGGAGGCCTCCTTGCAAACCTGGAGCACCTCACCCCTGACCAACAGCATAGCCACCCACCTGATAAATGGGGAAACTGAGACCCTAAGCAATTAAGCACTCAGCAGGTTAAGCTCATATAGTGGTAGTGTAGATTCTGACCAGGCTAATCCCAGGGCCTTGGCGTGAAGCTGCCTCCTCCTAGATGTGTGGCCCCCAAATGTGCCCCTGCGCATTACATCCAGGATGCCCCACTCAGAGCCTGTCCAGCAGCAGCTCCGGCGTGGGAATAAAGGGCATGCGCAGAGGTTTAGCTCGGCCTCACTGCCTCTCTCTGACCTCAGCTTCCGCGTCTGCGAAATGGGGAGAGTAATAGAATTGACTCTGCAGGTTGCCAACCACAGTAGGAACTCACAGGTTTCCAAGGCCTCCTGCATGCCAGGCACTAGATGGGCATCATTCTCTTTTAAAAGCCACAGCAACTGCAGAAGGGGGACACTGGGGCAGTCCTGTGGCTTCTCTGGGGCCAGACAGCCTGAAAGCATCCAGCCCTGTGTGATGTCGCAGGTGAGAAGGGTACTGCGTGATTCCCCTGCCTTTCCCACCAGCAGCCCCTCCGCCCCAGCTGGGTCAATGTGGGGTCTGCGAGGCTGGAGGGTGGAGGAGGAAAAGGGGCCCTGTTCTTACCTGGGGCTGTTCTGAGAAGGCAAGGCCCTCCCTGAGGCTGGCCCTTCTCTGCTGGGTGCTGGTGTTTCACAGGTTCTATGGAGATGCCCCATCACTGAGGGTCTCTCACCTGTGTATCCACCAAAAAAATAAAAGCCAGAGCCCTCAAGTCCAATATGCAGGGCCCACATATGAATCTCGCCCAGCACCCTCTGCAGGGCCAGCCTCTCCATGGTGTTGTGAGGTGAACGAGGATTCAGCCCCTCTTCCTTGCCTCCTAAATGTTCTCTCCCAAAATCTGCTCTCAACCCCCATTCTCAGCCCCAGGGTGGTGTGAAAGTCACCTAGCAAGAGGTTCTTGGCCACCTTTCAATTCCCTCTGGGCCACTAGTGGTACTGCTCAGCCCAGTGTCTGGTCTCAGCTGAAACTTCAGCTCTAACATCTCTGACAAACACGTCCCCCCTCATGGCCCATGACCTGACCCACTCCACCACGCTGCTTTTCTGATGCTCAATTTACCAGGCTGCAAAATGGACCGCATCGCACCCATCTCGCAGGGCTGCTGTCAGGGTCCCTGTGAGAGCTCTTTGGAAACCGTGAAGGGCTGAGCACACGAAGGGCTATCTCTATAGCTGATCATTCAGCGGCTGATAGCATGGTGGCTGCCAGGGTGTACTGGGGGGGGCGGCTGTGACTCTCCCTCTTTTCCACCCTGCCACACATCCAGGAGTGTTGAGGCCACAGGGTTGATTGATTAGGGTGGCACAGAGTCCAGGTGGCTTCTGGAAAACGGCCGATGGGTTCACCCTCACCTGGGGCTGCAGAGGATGGGGAGAGAAAAGTTTCTGAGTCTCAGGAGCTATGTGACGTAGTTGTGATTGCCACTTAACCTGCCTGCGGGCAGAGAGCCTATTTTTACAGGTGTTTTCTCTTCTCCTGAGGATCACAAGGTCTCTGTTTAATCAAATTTCTCACCACCAGCCCAGGAGAGATGTTGTTAATTATGTATGAACTCCCATCTGGGTGGCTCAGCCCTGGAGGGCTCCCAGAGCCCTTCCTGACCCCAGAGAATCCACCATGGGTCTTAGACACAATTTTCAACTGTCCCGGGTGAAATGATACCTTTACAGGCAGAGTGGTGAGGCATTCACCAAGTTAAGTCTGTTCCCTCTAAAGACTTTGTCCTCTCATTATTAAATGTAGTCTTTCCTGCCTTGCTACTGTTGAAATATTCTTTCTAGATGAAGGGAGAACATGACAATTTTTTTTTAATGAACCCACTTGGAGAAGGGCAGAGTTGGCATATGCATTCAGCCCCTTGTTTTTAACGTGATGTCCTGGGAACATCTATCATTTTAGGACACGTACAAGCATTGATCCCCTCACTCCAAGAAAACAAGATTTCTAACCCAGAAGTGTATGGATCCCACAAAGTCCCACTAAGAGGTAGGAGTCTAAGATCTATCCCAGGTCTGCCACTGAGGTGCTGTGTGACCATGAGGGAAACACTCACCCTCTCTGAACCTGTTTCCTCCTCTCTAAAGCACAGCTAATAATCTATGCCTGCCTCTCTTTCAAAATGAATCAGCTACACTCTCCATCTTTCTGCCCTCAGACTCTCTCATCCCATTTTCATGGACTCTCAGGCCAATCTTTATTAATTGATATCCTCAGAAACTGCCTCATCTTCCCAAGTATGCCTGGCAGGGAAGGAAAAGGCCAATGGATAGGATAAAGAGATGGGAGAAGAGAAAAGGGAAGGAGCCTGGGGGAGAAGGGGTAAGAAGATACCTGTTTTAGGTCCATGTCCCTGAAGACATCCTGAGGTGATGCCTCTCTCCCCTAGCAGTGGTCCCCTCTACCTTGCAAGACACCAGAGGCAGGACATCCAGCCTCACTTCATCTCTCTACTCCCACCCCCTGAGCTTGGTGCTCACAGTAAATGCTCAATAATTGTTGAACTGAACTGCAAATTCCTCTTGCTGCTCCTACCAGACACCCATGCGCAAGCACACACTCAATTTTGGAGGATGTATCAGTCAGGAAAAGCCAAGTTATGCTGTTGTAACAAACATCTTCATGACTTTAAGCAACAAAGATTGATCTCTTTCCCGCGTTCCATGTCCCCTGGCGGTTCTGCTTATGCAGGCACCCAGGTGGATAGAGCACCCGCTGCACAGAACATAGCTGGTCACTGTGACAGAGGGGAAAGGAGCTCTGTGGGGTCCTGCGCTGACTACCAAATGCTCCTCTCACAGGCCGTGCATTTACATCCACTCACACTGATTTAACCAACACACATCATGTGGCCACACCAAATTTTAAGGCAACCAGAATATGAGGACCAAAACAGCAGCAGTCAAAGACCAGTGTGACTGCCACTGGAGGCAGCGATGGGGACAAATGCAGGCTTTGGACAAGGACAGACTTGGGCTTGGATCCTGGCCCTGCATTTACTAACCAAGCTGCCCTGAGCCCACCCCTGCATTGCTCTGCCTTGGTTACACATCTGCAGCATAAACTGTTAGGAATTATCAAAGGATCCTTGTGAGGTTAGGATGCATTATAAGAAATGCCTAGAAAAGAAAAAGCCCTCAAAGGAGGTTCGCATTCGCTCTTATCAACTAAAACAGGGCGGGGCTCCACCACCAGAGCTGGTTCAGCAGGTTCCAATAGTGGGTGGTGACGCAGGACCACCAGCCACATTGCTTTGACACCAGCATATTCACAGCTCTATTCCTATCTTCAAGACCTTTTTTATTCACTTATGCATTGGATCCTCACTGTCAGCCTCTGAGGCAAGAGAACAGCTGTTTCGGTCAGCTTCCCATCACTATAACACATGCCTGAGGTCATTGACTTATGAAGACGAAAGGTTGATTTTGACTCACAGCTGCAAAGCTTCCATGATCCATCAGTTGGCCATGTTGCTTTTGCACCTGTGACAGGGCAGTGCACCACGCCAGGAGCAAAAACTATTCACCTTCCGGCTAGGCAGCAGAGGAAGGAGAGGTTCAGGATCTCACACCCCAGGGACCTAAGGACCTCCCACCAAGCCCCGCCTCTTAAAGGTTCCACCACCTCCCAATAGCAACAAGCGGGGCCAGGCCTTTAACACAGGGGTATCTGGAATCCAAACTAGAGCGGCAGCCTAGTTTTACAGACATGTAGGGGAATTCACTGCAGTCTCAGCTCTTGCCCAGCAGTTGTTTAGGGCAGTAGGTAATTTCCATGAGCACTCACTATGTGCAGGCAGTGCTCTAAGAACAGGGCTGGCATGCTGCAGCCCACTGCTGCATATGGCCCACCGCCATCTCCTGTAAATGAAGCTTCATTGAACTGCTTCACTGAGCCTCATGCGTAGGTGTTGGTGTCTCCTGTCTGCTCCGCGCTGCAGCGGAGGAAGCTACATGGTTCCATTGGCCCAAGATATTTGCTCACATTTTTATTTTTTTAAGAGAGAGGGGGGCAGTGAGAGAGAGAGAGAATCAATTTTTATTTTTTGGTTTTTCATATGGCTTTCTTTGCTCTGACACTTTGTTGTGTACGTGGTGCTAGGGTTCAAACCTGCAACCTCACGCATGCCAGGCAAGCACTATAACCACTGAGCAAATGCTCCAACCCCTTTTTACTGATTCTTTACAGGAAAAGTTTGCCAACTCTGTTCTAAGCAATATCTGTGCCTGTGAACGACACTTTCAGGGTGAGTTCATGGAGATGGGAGTTCCCCGTGAGATGGCACTCAAAGCATAAGCCCCCTGGAGATCTGTTTCTGGTGACACATGTTGTCACGCTACCCTGGCTGCAGGACAAATGCCAAATGAGCAGGGAGCAGTGGCACACGCCTGTAATCCCAGGGGCTCCAGAGGCTGAGGCAGGAGGATTGTAAGTTCAAAGTCAGCCTCAGCAACTTATTGAAGCCCTGAGCAACTTAATGAAACCCTGTCTCAAAAAATAAAAAGGGCTGGGACTGTGGCTCAGGGGTTAAACACCCCTGGGTTCAATCTCTGGTACCAAAAAAAAAAAATATGTGAATTCCACTGCCATTTCCATGTGGTTTGTTAGAACCCTGTTTGCCTGAAATATTTTCTTGGATTTAATACATATACATCAATTACATAGTGTTTCCTCACTTTCTTTGGAGGTACCACCAGGCACTGCAAACCCTTCCCTCTGTTTCTCTGTTGCAGGTCCAACACTGACCCTTGCATAGCGTGTCCACCAAGACAGGTCAGGCCCATCACAAAATGAATGGCACAGGGACTTCCCAGAGAACACACATGTGGTAAACACAATGACCCCAGCATAGTGGGGCCAGACCTCATCCACTGAGAGCCTTTGTGCAAATGCCAAAAATTTGCTAGTCTAGAAGCTGGCTCTCTCCTGATGACCTCACACAATAGCTCTCACAGCTGGAAAATGCACGTTTGCTATTCGTTGTAAGCAGCTGGCACATATATATTATATGTAATATATACACACACAAACAGTTCAGGGAAAGAGTATTGTAACAAATCAGTGTAGTGGATGGCTTTGATCAGGTTTGTTGAGGCTGGTACCACTGTTACTATCTCTATTGGTAAGGAAACTGAGGCAAAGGTAGATGACCATATTGCCCCCAAGTCTCATAGCAGCTAGGGAGACTAGGATTCAAATATGCTTCTATCTCCAACTGTGCCTGAACTAACTCTGCTCCCTAAGGCCATCTTTAATGTGGTCGTATAATCCAACAGACTGACCACTCTGCTGTTGCCTGGTTAACTCGCCTCCTGACACCTGACTAATGTGTGGTTTCTCTCTAAAGTGTTTTGCGGCCAACCACACCTAACGCTTCCATAATCCATGTTTATCTTAGCTACACAATGATAGTTACTTTGGTGGTCAAAGGGAAAGGCTCCCGCAGCAGGAAACTACCCAGGGGGATAATTTGCACAAGTTCAGGAGCAAACTGAGAGGCAGGAAGGGAAGAGTAAGTCCTGAACTAAGGGTAAAGAAACTGGCACTGCAGCTAAGCTTTACCTTGCACTAGCTGCGTGTTCTTGGGAAAGTCACTTACCCTCTCTGGGGAAATGAGGATGTTTAAATATCTGCTCTTTAAAATGTTCCACTTGGGCTGGGAGTGTAGCTCAGGGGGGAGCGCTCCCCTAACGTGTAGAAGGCCCTCAGTTTGATCTCCAGCACAGCAAAAATAAAGGGGAGGGAGACGGAAGGTGGGAGTCCTTCCACATAATATAGGCTCAAGAGTTTAAGATAAAGACGTCTGAGATCAAAAAGACCCAAAATCAAGTCTCGGCTGCTCCTGCCTGCAAGCCCTTGACCTGGGAACCACTTCAATTCTCTTGAGTTTCAGCTTCCTCAGTACGATCAGAGATTGGGCAGCATCCTCACGTGGCTTCAGAAGGGAAGAACAAATAGCCATGTTGCTTTTAAGGTGAAAAGCCGTATGCAAATGTGTACCCATCGCCGGTACATCGTTATCTCCCGAGCCTTTGTTTCCCAGGCCCCCTGAGCACAATGTCCGCACCTCCCGCCAGCAATGGGGTATTTGTGGTCATCCCGCCCAGCAACGCCAGCGGCCACCGCCAGCCTCCGGCCATTCTGCCCACCTCCATGTGCCAGCCTCCAGGGATCATGCAGTTCGAGGAGCCACCGATGGGGGCGCAGACGCCCGGAGCCACCCAGCCGACCGACCTGCACCCGGTGGAGACGTTTCTGACCGGCGAGCCCAAAGCTTTAGGGGTAAGCACCGCAAGTCCCGAAGATCCGAGGTGCAGGTGCTGGGCAGGTAGTGTGCGCATTCGGGCACAGCTGGGAAGGGGCAGGTACTTATGGAGGACTCGGTCGTGCATCAGAAAGGCAAGGACCTTTCGCCATGGAGCTCACAGAGCTGGGGAGCAAATGACTCCCAGAACTCCAAAGAGGGGGATGAGGATGAGAATGCTGGGGGAGGGGCAGCACTAGCTGGCGCGGGCAGAAAATCCTCTCGCGGGGTGAACCTCGAAGCTAAAACCGAAATGTCAGCAGAAGCCAGCGGAGGGGAGATCTGACGGAGGGATGGGCGAGGGGACAGGTTCCCCGGGTGGAGGGAACACCAAGTGCCAAGGAGTGTGACTCGGTCCAGGAAGAGATGAAAGGGTGACAGGCAAAGGAAGGAGGGACGTGGGACGGAGATGGTAGTAGACATGAGCCAGCTCCGGTAGGGCAGACAGCCCATGAACGATGACCCGTATGCTCTTTTCCAGTCTCAGATGGTCTTGAGATATTGTTCTCTGAGAGGGAATAAAATACTCAATGGATTGATGATGGATGGATGGATGGATGGGCAGGCACTTGTGCATTGCTTAAAGAAAATCTTTAATTAAATGGGACAGTTTATTTGAGCAAAGAATGATTCATGAATCAGGCAGCAATCAGAAGAGATTTAGAGAGCGCCAGCCCGCAGTGCGAACGTGCATTGGCAGAATCCTGAAGCAAGGTGGAGAAATGGCCTGATTGGCTGCCGCGGGTGCGTGTTTATTTGGATATGTGACGAGGCATTTGCCTTTTATGAACATTCCCCCCCCAAAAAAAAAAAACTAGGATGGATGGAGGAAGGACAGTGAAATGAGAAATATGCTCAAGGCGATTTTATTGCAGACAGCAGCGGACAGGAAGGGCAAGCGAGGCAGGCAGCGCAGAGTACTGGGAGCCACTGACTGGAGACCAAGAAAACCAAGCAGCAACACAGAGATAGATGCTTGGCAGATGCAGCGCGCTGGGATGGATCTTTGCCCCGAGGGTCTCGTAGGCTGCAGGGAACCGGCTTTCTCTTAAAACTGTTTTTTAGGGTTTTTATAATGATGTCTCCTCAAAATAACGGGATATGAGTTTCTTTGCCAGTCGCTGCCAATAACCTGGTGGGCGGGGACGGGCCGCGCTCTCCTCCGGGGCCGGCAGGGGGCGGTGTGGAGCCCGCGGCCTCTGGCCTGAGCCCTTCTGCTTCCCGCAGACTGCGCAGATCCTCATCGGCCTCATCCACCTGGGCTTCGGCAGTGTGCTGCTCCTGGTCCGCCGTGGCCACCTGGGGATGCTCTTCATCGAAGGCGGTGTCCCCTTCTGGGGAGGAGCCTGCGTGAGTGCCGGGCTGTCTGGGGGACCCTGCCTAGTCTCACCTGCCCTTCTCTGCCTCACCCCCACCATTCTTCTGGGCTGGTTTCCTCCTAGCTGTGGCCTAAAGCACTTCCTGGAAGAACCAGAGCCTAAATCTAACCCCTAACCCAAACCTGAGCCTGACCCTGCTCCTATGTATGGAAAGTTCCACAGCCAGAGAAGGCTGCCAAAAGAGGATGGAGTAGGGGGAAGCCATGTCATAACACCTATGCTACCTGGAGCCTAAGGCTCACCCCACATTCAAACACCATCTGCAAAAGAAACCCCTCAGCTCCCTCTGAGAGCCAGGACCCAGGCTTCCATGAGCTCCATCCCCTGGTGTCTGACCAGCTCAGAAAGCCCTGAGCCCAAGCCTCCCACCACGCCCACCCTCGCTGGAGAACCAGGTGAAGGAGTCCTCATCTCATATATGAAGTGAGCTGAACACTGGGTTTTTTTGCCTTTCCAAAGACTACAAGCTCAGGCCAGTGGGGTCTGAATCTCAGTCCCACTCTTTCTTACAATGGGGTCCCTTAGCCGGTCACTGAAACTCAAGCCTCAACTTCCTCACCCAAAAATTGGGTTCTTACACGTTGCCCAGACCATTCCATAGTTTACTGAGTGAATCAAGAGAGAATGCAGACCAGAGCCAAGGACTAACCCTCAAGTTCTGCACCAAATGGTGACTATCACTTGTGAGAACTCTCCTCGTGAGGGTCATATTTGCATGAGGAGCCTCCTGGAGCAAGCAAACTCACACAGGGACTTTCTTCCCCTGTCCAGGCTGCCCCCAGCAAGAGCTCAAAACCCAAAAACATGGGGCCCAGAGAGACCAAACTTGCTGATACTCATTGCTAGAGCTGAATGGCCACCTCTCCATGCCTGGAGGTGAGCTCTAACTCTAATAGTCAAAAGTGACCCAAAGTTGGAGGAAAATGTGGGCAAATAGGAGAAATCACAACAAGAAGAAAGAGAGGTGTCACCTTTTCCTCTGAGCTGCCTCCTGCCAGGCTGATTCACACAACATGCCTTGTAAAACTTCAGACATGGTGGAAGGGAAAAAACAAAATGAGAACCCACTTTTCAATCTCAGGAGACATCAGGGTCGAAAGATCCGGGCAGGACATATACAACCTTCACATTTAATCACTACATTGCATCTGCACATTGATGACCTTTGGGAACCCCAAAAGTAGCCATGTATACCTTTTCTCAGAGGCTCAGAGGAGTCCTTATTGGTCCAGAAGGAAGGAGAAATGACAGCTGGAATATGGTTCCAGCTGGGCCTCCTTCTCTATGTGATGCTAGGCCTGTCACTGCCTCTCTCTGGTCTCCAGGCCTGGGAGCTGGGCTCTAAATCCAGCTGCCGTCTTGACATCCCCACTTGCTGTTTGAAAAACTCAACTCAACTCCTACCCCGTTTCCAACTATATTCCTCTCCTCATCTTGGCAAAAGACATCTCCATCCATCCAGTTGCCAAAGCCAAAAAAATACACCAAAAGTCATGCTAGACTCTTCTCTTGCCCCCTCCCACATCAATCCACCAGTAAGTAAGTTCCATGTGTGCTCCCTCAATCCTGGTGCACACTGCCTGGTGCCTCCCTCCTAGCCCTCTGACTCCCTGTAACCCTAGGGTCTCTGGAACCTCCCCACCTTCCACTGACCTCCCTATGCAACCTGTCCCTGCGATCTCTCTAGCAGGCAGCAGATGCAAACACACAAGCTGCCAGGCCTGCTGAGCGATAGGCCCAGATTGCAGAGTGCCACCACCACTGCTTCTTAGTTCAGCCAGTCACAGAGCCAGCCCCCATTCACACTGTAAGGCAGCTTCCCAGCGCATGAGTGCCACGATGCAGGGCTATTGGGAGACAACTCTGGAGCCAGCCTCTGCAGCCCACAAGGCCCTGCATCTCTTCTTATTAGCCTTGCCGCTCAGACAGGCCTCTGCTGTCTGTCCCCCAACCTCAAGTATCCACAGTGACTTCTCCCCCTTCCTTTCTCCAGTGTTGATTTGCTAAATGTCCCTGCTGCCCTTTTAGAATATAAGCCCCATGACAGCAGGGAGCAAGGATCTTGTCCATCTTGTCCAACTATTATGTTCTTGCTACCTAGTAAATATTTGATAAGTGAGTGTTAAAAAAAAAACAAATGTCTTCCCATGAAGCTGTGATATGATGTCAATGAGGACACTTACCTTATAAGTGAAGGCCTAAATTTCCTGGACAGACCCTTTACAGACCCTTATAGACCCCCTTAAATCCTTTAGAGAGACCCCTTGGGGCCTGGCCAGAAGGCAGACAAATTGGTGGCCAGGAAGCGACTGCTGCCCTCTCCCTAGTGCACCTCCGCCTCTTGGCGGAGCCCAGGTGTGATGTGCCCTGTGTGTGTCCCTGTTGAAGCCTCATTGGCCCCCTCTTTCCCACACAGTTTGTCATCTCTGGGTCCCTCTCTGTGGCAGCCGAGAAGAACCACAGCAGCTGCCTGGTAAGTGTGAATGGAGGTGGGGGACCAGGGGCGGGTGGGACCCGGCTGGATTCCACTAGCTCTGCCCCTCCCCATCCACGCACTCATTTGGCTCCTTTAATGAGCATTTCCTGGGCATCTGCTCAGTGCCAGAGACAGGGCGACTCCAGGCAACCAGATGTAAAGTACATGTGGACAGGAAAGGAGGAGCCGGGACACTCGTCCAAAATTCAATTGAGGGTAGAAAGTGAGGGTCCAGGGATGTGGCTCAAGGACACTCAGAGAAAGGAAAGATACCTGAGGGCTCCCTGGAGAGCAGACAGCCATGCTGGGCCTCAGGGCCTGCACAGTTCTTCCAATAGTCTCCCCAGTGACAGGAAGGAAGAAGCTTGCTGCAAACCCCCAGGAGGCCATAAAGGCCATCAGGCCCTTCTCCCTAGCAGCTTCCGGAAGGAAAGTGTAGCAGCCAGCAGCCGGGCCTCCTCCTGAGGTCCCAGGGAAGAAGAGCAAAAGAGAACAATGGAGAAAAACAGAGCCACACACCTGGCAGCATGGCCATGGAGGGAGGGTGGGGGAGGCTGAGCCCTTGTCCCTTCTCCTCTCTGCCTATCCCCAGGTGAAGAGCAGCCTGGGGACCAACATTCTCAGCGCCATGGCAGCCTTTGCTGGGACGGCCATTCTGCTCATGGATTTTGGTGTCACTAACTGGGTGTGTTGTCAGATACCACCAAGAATGGTAAACCTGATGAATGACAGGGCAAACACCCAGGAGGGGGAGGGAAGTGAGAGTTGGCCACACCAGTATACTGACCCCATGACCCTGCCCCACGAATGGGCATCAAAGGGAACAGAAAGGCAGTCTGGTGGGGTGAAGGTGGGGTGTGGGCCTGGCAGCAGGAAGAGTGGCTCTGGGTGCAGCTCTGACACCACCCAGCCATGCAACCTTGCACGGGGTGGAGGGTGCTCATTCCAGAACCTGGCTGGCCTGACTATGGGTTTGGGTCTGTAGGATGTGGGCAGGGGCTATCTGGCGGTGCTCACCATCTTTACCATTCTGGAATTCTTCATCTCAGTCATTGCCACCCACTTTGGGTGCCAAGCCACACGCGCCCAAGCCAATGCGGTGAGTACTCCCACCACAACCCCACTCAAATCTGGCCTCTACGGAGGACTGCGGGAAGGGCAAGCTCACTGCCTCCAGTCCCCTCTGGCTTCCTTCTGGGAACTGGGAACTGCGGCTCAATGTGGAGGGACTGAGAGGCGATGAACGCCCCACTCTTCAGACATCAGGGTACCCAAAGCCCTCAACAGATAAGGAGGATGGGACTATTCACCTTGTGGCCACAGAGGGCGCCAGCACAACGGACGCGCTGCTTGTGGGCTGCGCTGAGCCGGGGGGCGGAGCCGAAGCCCAGGGCTGGGGGCTGGGGGACTCTCTCCGAGGCTAATAGGCGAGGCGAGGGGCATCGGAAAGGGCAGCACGACTGAGGTGCAAGTTGAGCTTATCTTCCGAGAAAATGGAGGCAAGGATGTCAGAAAGGGAACATTCAAGGTGGAGGAACCAGTTAGAGCAAAGGCTGCCAGACAGGAAAGGCAGCTCGCGGCTTAGGGCGAGGCTACTGAAGGTCTGGGAGCAGGGGAGCGGGCTGGCATCCGGAAACGGTGCAGAGGCTGGGCCAGCGCTTCGACCCAGGCGGCCTCTGAATGAAGTCCTCCGGCAGGGCAGGGACAGTCGAGAAAATACTCCGGAGCCTTAGCCACTAGACAAATGGGATTTTCGTCTGCCTTGTTCGCTGCTGTGTTCCCAATCCTGGATCGTAGTTGAGCCCAGGAAATGTTTTCTGAAAAGCGTTTCGAGGGCACTGTTCTCAGAGTACCCACAAGAGGGCACTATTGTAACTAAACACACACTCACACACGCGCTTGTGCGCGCACACAAGGCTCCAGGACACGCACACACTTACACACACACGGCTCCAGGACGCGCTCATGCGCGCGCACACACGGCT
>PVKS010018185.1:0-24540 GCA_004027875.1 Aplodontia rufa
AATCTCTTATAGCCTTGATTTCTTTACTAACAATTCTTCAACCTCCTGTTTTCCTTTGAAAGTTAATTCTATTATATTTAAGCTCCCCAGGACCATTATTTTGCCACATAGATGACCCCCATGCTGAGCAAATACAATAATTTAATTTTGTGTATGTCTGCTTAGGGGTTGTGCAGTATTATTGGAAGCAATCACATGATCAAACAGAAAATTATCACTATAAATGCTCCTGGGGGATCATACTAACCAGGTCCTTAAGACAGTCCAAGAATAACACTGGTATTTCTCTTTCTGTTTCTCCACACATGAAATTTCAGTCACTGTAAGGTTTTCTGATTAGAGCGAGAGAGACAAAAAGAGAAAATCAATTTTTATTTATTTTTTTATTTGGCCTTTGTTTTTCTGACACTTTGTTATGTACGTAGTGTTGGGGTTTGAACCCAGGTACTCACTCATGCCAGGCAAGCATTCTACCGCTGAGCCACTGCTCCAGCCCCTGGCTTTGTTATTTGATTTCTCTAGGTCCTTTAGGACATGACTTCTCCCTGCATCTCAGCCACATTACCAGGTGTCTTGGAAAATAGTAGTATTATCCTGGGCTTGTTCTTGGGTAAATTTCATCTGGCAGAACCATGACTAAAACTAAGGTATATTTGAATTTTAAAATGTGTTAAATTTTCTCATGAGAGTTTACTCTATGATTTTATTCAGTCTCAGTCAGGAGACTCTGGTTGCATAGAATAAAAATCCATTAAAAGTAAACTAAAAGAGGGAAACACTTGAAGGCTTCAGAGTTGCCTGAGAGACTCACCAGCTGGAAGCACAGGTGAACCTCGGGAAGGCCTGGGGTCCTGTCGCTCCATCTCTCTGCTCCACAGGGCCTCTCTTGGAGGTTTCTCAACCAGGTCAGCTTCCTCAACTTTATTATTGCTTTCTGTGGACTGTGTTTTTCAATTTTTCTGGTGCACACGGTCAGATGAATCAGGTTTCATATTTTCTACAACATAATACCAGAGAAGCATGATTTTGGTATGAGAAGCAAGATTTTTTTTCTGTTCGAGTCCCCAGGGTCATCCCTTAACCTTAGTTAAGAATCATTTCCAACCACATGAGCTTTGAAACTAATGATTCACTTTAATTTTATTCTGTATATAAACTACTGGCTTAGCCCATTCATTCTTTCTGCTCTGTGATTCTTATATCATATTCTGACTGATAAAGGCATTGTGACCTGGAAGAAGTTATCTTATCTCTTTTCCAGTCTGTTCATGCTTTTTGTCTTCTCTTTCTCTAAAACACCCTCCTCTTTACTCTCCACATATTTTTCTCTTCTTATTTTTAAAACAGTTTTCAAATTGTTTTTCCTAAAACTGTCCTATAATCCTTATTGAGACTTACAAAGTCTTGTCTCACTGTAGATTTTTAAATTTTTATTTTATTTATTATTTATTTATTTATCTTTGTACTACGGATTGAACCCAGGGGTGATCAACCACTGAGCCACATTCCTAGCCCTTTTTATGTTTTATTTTGAGACAGGGCCTTGTGAGGTTGCTGAAGCTGGGTCTGAACTTGTGATTCTTCTGTCTCAGCCTCCAGAGATGTTGGGGTTATAGGCGTGTGCCACTGCCCCTGACTCCACCATAGCTTGCATTTATTTATTTATTTATTTTTATTAGAAGAATATAGAGATACAAATGAGGGGGAAACATTATCAAACCAACAGTAGTCAATGTATATATACTTTGTTATACAGGGATAATGCCAAAACATGGATGACCACCTTGGGTTTCACCTGTTGCAGTTTCCCCCAGAAGAACTCATGCATTAAATGGGTATCTCGTGGAGGAATGACATCAGCTTCTGGGATGGTTCCCCCCATTCCCACTCTCCAGCCTCCTATGAGTTCTTCATATAACCTCCTCCATCCCTATCCCCCTCCCTAGGCCTCCAAGTATACTAGGGAGCCATCCCCCTATTACTCTGAGAGTCATTCAATTTGAAGTATTGATAAGTTAGCCGTCTACCCTACTGCTACCCTATTCTAGCATCCACAGATGAGAGAAACTATTCGGCCCTTGAGTCTCTGAGACTGGGAGACTTCACTAAGCATAATTCTATCCATCTCCATCCATTTGATATCAAAAGCCATAATATCATCTTTTCTAATGGCTAAGTAGTATTCCATTGTATATGTGTACTAAAGTTTTTGTATCCACTCGTCGAGTGAGAGGCATCTGGGTTGGTTCCATAGTCTAGCTATAGTAAATTGAGCTGCTATAAACATGGAGGAAGCCACATCACTATAATACGCTGATTCTAACTCTTTTGGGAAAATACCCAGGAGTGGGATAGCTGGGTCGTAAGGTGGTTCCATCCTTAATTTTTTGAGGATTCTCTACACTGCTTTCCATAGTGGCTGAACCAGTTTGCAGTTCCACCAGCAGTGTAACAGTGTTCCTCTTTTCCCACAGCCCCTCCAGCATCTGTCGTTGTTTGTATTCTTCATTTTTGCCACTCTAACAGGAGTGAGGTGGTATCTCATTGAAGTTTTGATTTACATTTCCCTTATAGCTAATGATGTAGAGCATTTTCTCATATATTTATTGGCTTTCTGCAGAGAACTTCCACTGCAGAGAAGTTCCTTTTGAGTTCTTTAGCCCATTTATTGATTGGATTATTTGTGAGTTTGGAGTTTAGTTTCTTTAGTTCCCTGTAGATTCTGGATATTAGCTCTCTGTCCGAGGTGTAGCAGGCAAAAGTTTTCTCCCATTCTGTAGGTTCTCTCTTGATGCTCTTGACTATATCTTTAGCTATGCAGAAACTTTTTAGTTTAATTGCATCCCATTCATTTATTCTTGATTTTATAGCATGAGCCATAGTAAGGAAGTAACTGCCGACTCCTATATGCTGTAGTGTTGACCCTGCTTCTTTTTCTAGTAAGTTTAAAGTTGTAGGCTTAATATCCAGGTCTTTGATACACTTTGATTTAATTTTTGTGCAGGGCAAAAGATAAGGATCCAGCTTCAGATGTCTACATATCGCTGTCCAGTTTGTCCAACACCATTTGTTGAACAGGCTATCTTTCTTCCACACTATACTTTTGCCTCCTTTATCAAATATCAAATAGTTAAGGATATGGGGGTTTGTCTCAGGATCTTCTATTCGGTTCCACTGATCTTTGGTTCTGTTTTGATACCAATACCATGCTGTTTTTGCTACTACAGCTCTGTAGTGTAATTTCAGGTCAGGGATTGAGATACCCCCTACTTCTTCCTTCCTGTAGAGTAATGTTTTAGCTAGTCTGGGTCTCCTGTTATTCCATATGAACTGGCGAATTGCTTTTTCTATATCTGTGAAGAATGCCATAGGTATCTTGATGGGGATTGCATTGAATCTGTATAGGGCTTTGGGTAGAATGGCCATCTTTATTATATTGATTCTGCCTAACCATGAGCATGGAATGTTTTCCCATCTGCTCAGGACTTCTGTAATTTCTTTTTTTAGTATTTGATAGTTTTCTTTGAATAGGTCTTTAATATCCTTTGTAAGGTTAATGCCCAAGTATTTCATTTTTTTGGAAGTGATGGTGAATGGGAGAGATTTCCTGATTTCTTCTTCTGCGGATTTGTTGCTGGAGTAAAGAAATGCTAGTGATTTGCTGGAGTTGATCTTGTAGCCAGCTACTTTGCTAAAATGACCGATAAGCTCTACGAGTTTTCTGGCCGTTGTTATTGGGTCTTCTAGGTATAAAACCATGTCATCTGCAAAGAAAGATAACTTACTTCCTCTTTTCCTATATGAATATCTTTGATTTCTTGTCTTGCCTGATAGCTCTGGCAAGGTTTTCAAGGATTATACTGAACAAGAGTGGGGACAGCGGACAGCCTTGTCTTGTACCTGAATTCAGTGGAAATGCTTTCAGTTTTTCTCCATTGAGAATAATGTTGGCTATGGGTCTGTCATAAATGGATCTGACATAGTTAAAGTATCTTCCCTTGATCCCTATCTTTTCCAAAGTTTTGAGCATAAAGTGGTGTTGAATTTTATCAAATGCTTTCTCTGCATCAATTGAGATAATTGTATGATTTTTGTTTTTAATTCTGTTTATGTGGTGAATTACATTTATTGATTTGCATATATTGAACCAGCCTTGTTTTCCTGGAATGAAGTCTACTTGATCATAATGAATTATCTTTTTAATGTGCTTTTGTATCCGATTAGCTAAAATTTATTAAGGATTTTTGCATCAATGTTCATCAAGGAAATTGGTCTGTAGTTTTCTTTCCTTGATGTGTCTTTGTTGGGCTTTTTGATCAGTGTAATGTTTGCTTCATAAAAAGTGTTTGCGAATGTTCCCTCTCTATCAATTTCCTGGAAGAGCTTGTAGAGGATTGTCCACATAGCTTTTAAAAAGTTAAACCACTGTGGCTGGAGCGGTGGCTCAGCAGTTCCAGTGCTTACCTGGCATACACAAGGATGCTGGTTCGAACCCTAGCACCACGTACACGAGTATCAGAGCAACGAAGACCACATGAAAACTGAATGCTGATTGCTTGCATATACTGTATTGTGTCCTGTGTCAGGAAGTGGATGGACAGAGTGCTTTAATTTTGGTCCTTCATTTTCTGGCTTAAACATTAGAAGTCTTATCACTGTCATTTCATAGATGAGAAATTTAGATTTGAAGAGTTTAAGTGCAGCCCACCCAAAGTCTCATTATTATAAAAATAGTCTCTAAAGTCTGTTTTTTAATTTGTAAATGTCTCAGTATCTGTGTCAAGTTATTGTAGATGTCTTCAGTGGTGGCATATCTCCATATTTTTTTTGTCTGATGCAGAATTAGGCTTAATGGAAGTTTCCTGAAGTTTATTGTCCTTCAAATGATAAGAAAGATATTTGATAAGATTGGTAGGTGTATTAATCAAAATATGGACAGATAATTATGACTGTTTTAGGTCTCAGAATTTATATAAAGATAATGGCAAAAGAAGCTCCTGTCAGCTTCTCTAGAATCAGTGTATGTCGTCATATTCTAAGGTGAAGAATGAAGGATAGTTTTTAATTGTTTGGACAAGTTTTTGGTTTGGTGTAAAAAAAAAATCCCATTATTTCACCATTAGTTCCTGGAGGCTTTTAAGAAGAAATACCTTACTCCAAGATTCATCATTACCATCAGTTCATCATACTGATTTCTGTTACTTAGGCAATTCTAGAAAAATGAGATAAAGTGTTTTTATATACTTAGCAAAATGTATTTGGAACTAAAATAAGTCAGCTATAATTTTGATGAATGCGTCAAAAGTGTGAAAAAAAAAGATTGAGGTGTATACAGTATCTAAAAACATGTGTTTCCTCTATCTTGATTTGGGCTTTGAGTTAATTTTCTTCAGAATGTAGAGTTTCTAATAGGGAGAAAAATACACTGTTTACAATCATAGAATACAAAATCCACTTATCTCTCTGATCACCCTCTCAAGCTTCCCATACTTTTCTGGGCTACCATTTCAAATAAAATAAATAAACATCTCTTCATTCTTGTTCAAAAACACAGACAAATACCATCTGTACTGTGAACTGGTCCAGGTACAGTAACCACCTATTGCTCTCCATCTGTCAGATGTATATCCACCCATGTCATCTGTGTTACCAGAATATTCTGTATTTTGAGGTAGTGACAATGTTTTTCTGCATTTCCTTTGTGGTAAGTGAAATGTGGAGTTTTTTTATTTACAAATAAAATATGAAAGAACAAATCAGGGAACAATTTTCCAAACAGACATGGAAGAACGTTTTAAAGGAGCACTTCCAAAATTATTCTCAGCATCAAAGGCACATGCCTTTCCAGGTGAATTGTTTGGACAAGGCACTCTCTTGAACATTTGCTTTTCAGTAAGTTAAGCTTTCTACTTGATTGTTACAACTCGTGCACGTAAATATTCTTACAGGAACTTCATCTGATAAAGGTAGAAAAAGATATTTAAGAAACAAAAATTAGTCTTGTTTCCCCAAAAATTTTTTTATTAGAAGAATATAGAAATAGAGTTGAGGGGGAAACATTATCAAAACATTAGCAATCAATGGATATAAACTTTGTTATTGAGGGGAAAAACCATATCATGGATAGCCACCTTGGAATTTACCTATTGCAGTTTCCCCCAGAAGAACTCATGCGTTAAATGGGTAGTTCGTGGAAGAATCCAAAATTTTAAGTAGTTTTTTTTCATAGCTTTAAGATAGAAACAGGATATGATATTCAGTGATTAGTATTCTAGCAATACATTTTAAAATGCCAGTTGGTAAATATCACTACTAACTACTATTCTGCCATGTTACTGACCCAACTCTTTTATCATTTAATTTTAAATCACTCCCATTTTTATTGCAAATTTTATTTGTTCTGTTTTTTGAATCCAACAATCTTTCCATGTTCTCTTATTTTCTATAATTTATCCAAAATGATTTTGTAATTTTTCTGTAATCATGTTTTTTTAAAGAAATACATTTTACTTCTCCTAATCATCACATGCTATATATATTTTTTCTTTTCACTGTGCACTGTAAAGATCTCCAATATAGTGCTTTACTTGTAGTTATGATTTCAACATCCTCCTATTTGGGTAGATACACCTTATTAGGTTAAGAAATTTTCCTTCATGCCTAGTTTATGAGTGGATCTATTTATTTATTTATTTTCTAATACATGGGCATTGAACATTAATTTATTTTTCTGCACCTATTAAGAAAATCACATGAAGGGTCATATTTGATATGTAAATATGATCTATTACATTGACTTTTATAATATTAAATGAATCTTATAATCCTGAATTTATCCCAACTTACTTATGATTTATCATTTATCAATTTATTGGATATATGTATTTTATAAAGATAGAGGGAGAAAGTGATCTGATTTTTGTTTCTCCAATACCTAGTTGTGTATGCTGGGCTTTGAACCTGGGTCATCATGCTTTCCAGGCAAGTGCTCCAACCTCTGAGTCCCCACTCCAGCCCCAATTTATTGTGTAATTATATCTATTCATATTTTACATTTTGTTGAGATCTGCTAATACTTTCTTTAAGATTTTTGTATCTAACTTCATGAGTGAAATTGATAAGCCATTGTCTTCCTCAGCTTGTCATTGTATGCTTTATTTTCTGAGTATCATGATTATGATTATGATTTTCACACTGGCATTTCATTCAGGGCCTTGCACATGCTAAGCAAGTGCTCTACTACTGAGCCACATCCCCACCTCATTTTAGTTTGAGACAGGGTCCCGTTAAATTGCCCAGGGTGACCTCAAACTTGTGATCTGCCTGCCTTAGCCTCCTGAATGGCTGGGATTACAGGTGTGCACCACCAGGCCTGGCTAATTTATAGGGTTTAATATTAAGATTATGCTAGCTTCACAAGGGATTGTTCTCTTTCTGAAAGTATAACATTTTAATCTTATGTTTTCAAAAATCTAGTATAAATATTTTATCTAGGAACTTTCTAAGTGGATAAATATTTTAAAACTTTTTATATATGCTGGAGTGGTGGGTCAGCTGTTATAGGGCTTGCCTGGCATGCAGGAGGGCCTAGGTTCAAACCCTAGCACCACATATGCAACTGTCAGAAAAACAAAGGCCAGATGAAAAAATAAATAAAATTGATTCTCTTTCTCTCTCTCTCATTCTCTCCCTCTTTCTTAAAAAAACAAAAACAAAAACAAAAAACCCCTCTTTACATATATTTGAATGGCAATGGCAAGTTTCTTTAATTCTTGAGCTTATTTTGCTAATTTTTTCCCTAAATTTTATCCCTTTTGCTTAAGTACATTAGTCAGCTTTCCATTGCTTTGACTAAAATACCAGCATGAGCGAGTAGCATGCGGGTTGGAACCCCAGCACCACGTACACAACGAAGTGTCCGAGCAACGAAAGTCACATGAAAAATTAAATAAAATTGATTCTTCCTCTCACTGTCCCTCTCTCTTAAAAAAAAAATGTAGAAGTAATGAATTATAATTTTTGTACCTTCAAATTTTTAAAAAATAGATTAACCAGAGTTTTGTCTATGAAGCAACATTTGGAATTGCTGATTTTTCCTTACTTTGTATTTTCTCTTCTTTAATGTCTATTTTTATTTATTACTTCTGTCCTATTTTCTTTGATTATATTTTGTTGATTTTTTTTTTACCAACTTATAACTGTGTTCACTGGCCTACTGGTTACTGAGATAATTATCTTAAAGTGTCTTATTGTGATGGGAGTCACTTTTCCTTGTATCTTTTTCAATTTATGTTTTATTAATTGTAATAATATATTATTAAAAATGTAGAAGTATTGGGACTGGAGCGGTGGCTCATTGGCTACAGCACTTGCCTGACCCATTTCCTTCAGCCATAGTAACTAACACATAATCTAGGGCAATCATAAATATGTAGTGGGGAGGGTTAGAGTAGGTGGGGGAGGGGAGAGGGAGGGAGAATAGAGAGGGATCTAGGAGGTAAATCTGATTTAATAATATACGCATATCATATTGTTACTTTGGATGCAGTTTTGATTGTACAATAAAATATGTATGAGTTGGCTCAAAAAAGAGAACATTAATTTTAAGTATTTAATACTTGAATTTTTTTAATGAGAGAAAAGGTGAGAAAGAGAGAGAGAGAGAAAGAGTTAATTTTAATTTTTTTCATCTTGTTTTTGTTTTTTCCTGCACTTAGTTGTGTTTGTGGTGCTGGGGATACAAATGCTCTACTGCTGAGCCACCTCTCCAGCCTTTAATACTTGATTTTAATGTCAGAATATTATTACTGATATGCCATAAATCAGTGTTTAGACAAACACACTTATGCAGCACCTCCTATGCATTTCACTTCCTTTAGCATCTCAAATCTTCATGTTGGTGCACTTTATATCAACCTGAGATGTATTTTCAGAAATCTCTGTACTTGACATATGTTGCTAATTTTCTTATTTTTGATCTGATAATGTCTATTTCATCTTTTTTTCCATAAAAATCCTTGGCTGTATCATTACATCTTTTGTGGACATAATTCCTTTGCTTTCTGATTTGCATATTTTTGCTTCAAGAATATGCTATGATTGTTAATCATTCATTGAAGGTAATGGGCAATTTTATTTGCTATTACAATTTTACTCTTTGTCTTGATTTTCTATAATCTGATGATTATGTACTCATATAATGATATATTTGCATGTATTTTATTGTGCTTGCAGTTCATTGAGCTTTCTGAATCTGAGATTTGGCCATTTCTTACATTTCTTAAAATATCAACCATCTCTTCCAACACACACTGTCTTACTCTGTCATCACTATCTCTAAATTTTTCTTCAGTATTTTAAATTTCTGGTCTTATTTTTAGGTGATTTGAGTAATATCTCCTTTTTTTTTTACTTCACTAATTTTTCTTTACCTGTTTTTTTGTTGTCAGTGAACTAAATTTTAATTATATTCTATTATTTATTTCTAGAAATTCTGTTCTTTTTCTTTTAATTTCCAAATCTGCTTGCTCTTTACATATGCATGTGTATGTATGTATGCATGTAGGGATGTGTGTGTGTGTATATATATATACACATATATATATTTATTTATAAATATATATATACACACACACATATATATATATTTATTTATTTCTTGGAGTGACCAGAATAAAAATTCCTTAAAGATGTCCAGATTCTAATCCTCAGAATCTATGAAAATGTTGTTATATGACAAAAAAGAATTGTGGTTGTAAGTGGAAATAAGATTGCTTATCAATAACCATGGGGTAGGGAAATGTAACAAAAATGGCCCTACAAATTAAAGGTGAGAAGCAGAAGAACTGGTGTCAGAGTGATGTAAGAAAAACTCAGCTGGTATTGCTGGGTATGAAGGCTAAGGGGGCCACAATCAGTTTTTAGAAGAGGAATCCTCTCCTAGAGCCTGTAGAAGTGACATAGCCTGCCCGCAACTGCATCGGACTGCTGATCTCCAGAACTGTAATAATATTTGTATATTTTAAATCTCCAAGTTTATGGTAACTTGTAGCAGTGGCAATAAAAATGACAGGACATACTTAGGACTTTTAAAAAAATAATTTGTGTAAATTTTGTTATTGCAGTCTGATATTCATTGTTTCTGCTTTTGTGATATGAATTTAAATTTTTCATAAATAGTGAATAGTTCAGTTTTCTTCTTGTGGGTGCACTATAGGATTTAATTTCTCTGTTTTTTTTTTTCTTTTTTTAAAGACAGGGACAGTGAGAGAGCGCGCGCGCGAGAGAGAGAGACAGATGGAGAGACAGAGAGACAGAGAGAATCAATTTTATTTAGTTTCTCATGTGGCCTTCATTGTTCAGACACTTCGTTGTGTATGTGGTGCTGGGATTCAAAATGGCATCCTTGTGCATGTCAGGCAAGTGCTACACTGCTGAGCCACCACTCCAGTCCTTCCCTGTTCTTTTAAAAATTAGATTATTTAATT
This sequence comes from Aplodontia rufa, assembly GCA_004027875.1. Taxonomy (NCBI): domain Eukaryota; kingdom Metazoa; phylum Chordata; class Mammalia; order Rodentia; family Aplodontiidae; genus Aplodontia; species Aplodontia rufa. The sequence continues at coordinate 10,488 of PVKS010018185.1, forward strand.
TTAATTGACACGTAATGATTATACACATTTATGAAGTATGTGTGATGTTTAGATATATGTATACATTGTATAGTGTTCCAATCAGAGTAATTTATGTAATTATCCTATCAAATATTTATCATTTCTTTGTAATTAAACACTCAAAATCCTCTATTTTAGCTCTTTCAAAGAATACAATACATTTTATTTACTATAATCACCTTATTATGCAGTAGAAATTCAGGAGTTATTGTCCCACCTATAACTTTGTATTAATTAACCAACTTTTTCCCATCCTCTCTCTCTCTCATCCTCCCTGGCTTCCTATTACTCTACTCTCAACTTCTGCGAGACAAATGTTTTTAGATAAATGAGATCACATGGTATTTGCCTTTCTGCACTTGTTATTTCACTTAACATAATGTCTTCCATGACTTTCCACAGTCACAACTCTATCTTTTTGAAAGTTTGATGTGGTCTACTGATATCTTCACTGGCAAGCTATGAAGAGAAATGATGAGTGTTCCTTTTCTGCCTGAAACTTTAAGAACCAGTGCGCAGTCTGCAACATTCTCTTTTACTTCTGTAGTCATGGATGTATCTGATAGAACCTGCATCAGCCTAAATTCCTGAGTGATGATAATGAACAAAGTATTACTGCTGATCAACATTAGAGATGAAGTGTGAGTGTAAAATTGTAACTTTTCTTGTCATTGTCATCATTCTCTAAAATTTCAGTTTTTGCTGTTACAATATAAACCACGTTACTCTGATTTAAACAGTAAGTGCAGGAAGTGAATTCTGTTACATGTTTTTAAAAGAAACTTAAAACGTGGCATTTGCTTTATAATCATTGACAATGAACATGAGAGGCAAGAAGAATGGCAATCCATGTAATCATGTAGATGCATGGTTAAATTGCTACCTGAAATACTTTTTTAAAAAGAAAGTGGGAGAGGGAGGAAAGAAGGGAGACAAAGAGAAAGAGAGAGAGAATCAATTTTATTTAGTTTTTTACGTGGCTTTCATTTCTAAGACACTTCATTGCGTATGTGGTGCTGGGATTCGAACTCACATTCTCATGCATGCCAGGCAGTGCCATAACCACTGAGCCACTGCTCCAGCCCCCTGAAATATTTTAAAAGGAAGAAAATGTACTTAATGACCACAAACAAAGCTCTAAGGGAGAAAGGAAACCAAATATAAGTAATATCTTTGGTTGCTCTTGGTTGTGTTTTATATTACAACAAAAAGATAAGATTAAAAAAGGGATTAGCCTATAGAGAAAATCCTTCCATCTAGTTCTGGGTGTTTTTATTGTTATTTTTGTCTTAGTTTTTAATGTCCCTTTGTTTTCTTAAATTGCAATGCAAGTTTCAGGACATGTACTTTTCCTTACTGAGATTTGGAGGCATTTATATTCCGTTAACCCTCATACTGTGGCTGAAGTCCCTTACGTTTCCAATTTTATGAAGTTCTCCTGTTAGACTCTCCATCTTGGATATGCCCTAGTCTTTCTCCCTTATTTTCTAATTTCAGTGAAGGCATTAGCTATTACATGCCACCTCATGGGTGTGTTTGAGAAGATGCTGTTTATAAGAAGGGTGAAATAGATACCTATTCTAGCATGTTGCTGGAAATCAAAGTCCCTAAAACTAGGTTCTTTTTAAGAATTGGCTACTTTTGTAGATTTTTCTATCAATTTAGAAAAGCCTGAAATGATTTCATCTCTGTGTCTTCTATGTATTTTGGTCTTACATGGAAAAGTTGTTTCTCATTTTCACTGATGAATATAATGTATATTATTATTATTAAGCATATAAAATCTTTTTCTACACAGTTGATCAAACGTTTTTTTCTCACAACTCATTTACTCTATTTAGCATCAAACCAGACAATTCATGTGAAACATTTTGATGTCAGGGCATGGAATAAACAATTTGGTAGGCAATTCTATTGCTTCACAAGAGCAAAGATTGCAATATAAAAGACATTAGAATAAATAGGCAGTAAATGGCATTCTGAAAAAATGTCTTAAGTCTGCCTATGTTATGGTGTTAAAGGAAAATTCCTTCTGTAATATTTTCTTTAGACCTAGGATACAATTAAAACCCAACAGTAATTTAGTTTCAGTATCCCTTAAATATATTTTGATTTTATATATATGTATATATATGAATATATATATTGTCCTGCTCTGTGTGACAGTGCACACTTGAAACCTTAGCTACTCAGAAGGTAGAAGGATTTCAAGCTCAAAATCAGCTTTGACAATTTAGCGAGACCCTACCTCAAGACAAAATTTTTAAAATGCCAGGGGATATGGTACAGCACTTACCGTTGCTTAGAGGCCCTGGGTTTGATTCCCCAGTCCCCCAAACAAAAATAAAATAAAATAACAAAGAAAAGAGTAGATATTTTCCTTCAGGCTTTATTTTTAAGCACGAAGTTAATCCTTGTTACTTTCTCAGGAACGATAAAACTCAAGTCAAAATTTTATATTTCTGTGATCTCTGCAAACTAATTTTTCTTCTGTGGATAGTAAGGGAAACCAGAATGCTTATTATTAAAACCTTTTCCTTTAAATTTCCTGTCTTCTATAATAAGTTTAAATTGGAGATTGAGCTCTTAGTTGGAAGTAAGAGCAGGCCAACGTTCCTGCAGACAGTTTCAGATCTCAAGTTTTCAGCCTTAAGACTAAAGGCATGATATGCCAGTGATAGCTTTGGCTGCAGGATAATGATTTATCCAAATACTGTGTTCTTTCATATACAAAATGAGGTTATTGTACTGTCCCTGAATTTGTGATCTTCAGCCTCAGCGTGGAAGGACGAGGATGACAGAGAAAGTGGTTAAAAAATGAACTTAAAAGATCAAATGTCATTACAGAGAAAACAGAAAAAGATGATCATAAATACAATCTGAAACATTGCAGAAAATCTATATTGGAATGCTAATAATGTCTTCTAAATGATAATGTAAGTACTTTTAAATCTCTTAACTGTTTCTTCTCTGGCTGACTTTACATCTCTAAATAATATGCTCACATTGATAGGTTGATCTCTCCCTATGCTGATATATTTACATCATCTCATCCTTCTTTTCTTATTTATCCATCCAATAAAAATTCACGAAGACATATAATAAGCCAGGTCATGGAGAAACAAGAAATTAATTAGACAGATAAGGTCCCTGTTCTCAAAGAGCATATGGTCCATTGAGGGGAGCGATCAACATGTAAAAATATTAATGTGAAAATTCAAATGTTAATGAGTGAAGTGAAGACAATAAAGCATGGTAATGTTAAAGAAGAAAAGAAGTTTGAAGGAAGGATGTAATTACTTTCTGCTCAACTGTTGTCTGCATATTTTCTATGTCCAGCTGCCTTTCCACTCTCAGTGTGAAAATATGAGTGCCAGGACTCTGGGCTCACACCCCAGCAGGAAAACATCCAGTCTCTTTCTTATTTCTCTGTTAGGAAGAGCACAACCTTCCCTAGAGGCCATTCTTTAGACTTCTGTTCTTCTCATTTCCCTGAACTGAATGTTGTCAAGGGCATGGAATTACTGTGATTGGCTGAAATAATCAAAATTTGCCCACAAATCAGGAGCTAGGACTACTATTTACAGGTCTGGGAGAGAAACAAGAACCAGAAAAGAGCAGGAAGAATGGAGAGATTGGATTTTGATCAAATGTCTGCTGTACTTTGTCTTGATAAAGACCTTACTTAAGCATGTTGCTTTAAGTAGTGTCTTAAGGAAAATTGTGTGAAGGTCATTGTTTTTGGCCTCTGTATGTATGAAAGTGTCTCATTTTTACCTTCCAAATATGGATTATTGTCTAGTTATGGATTTCTAGAATGAAAAAAGTGTTTCCTCACTTTTTTCTATATATCTTTTTGCTATATGTCTACCAGGTTTTAATAATGAGAATTTTTGTGTAGAATTTTTAAAGTGCTATCATTTCTGAATGTGATATTTTGTTTTTGTTTGTTTGATGTTTTGTATTGTCTTCCATTCAATTCCATTGAATATAGGCTTTGGTGGGCTAATATTCTGGGATGTTTGGTTTCATTGCTTAAATGGTTATTTCCTCCTTTTCTTTCTCTTGTTCAGAGATTTTGTTTATTACAAGGTTGATGGACTGAATTGTTTTACACACGCTCGTCTCTCCTGTTTTCCCCTTGTTTTACTTGTCCATTTTATCATCTAATTCTCAGTTTAATTTTTATTTCAGTAAGCATATATTTAATATCCATGAATTCTTTTATTTACTCTGCTCTTTTTTTTGTTGCAGACCATTCTGTTCCAGGTTTGGACACAAAAGTCTCTCCTGTCTAAATTACATTTTCAATAAGTCCACTTCTCTTATCATCCACTGCAGTTAGAGAGATAATGTATTTTCTGCATTTTTGAACTGATGATGAGAATTAAGGGAAATGTTAGTGGCTTTATTTCTTTACATAGACACTAACTTTTAAAAGTGTTGGTTCTAGAATGAAAGGATATCTTTAGGCCGAGTGAAGATTGGTATGGGAAAGGACCAACAATACATAATGGTCCAAATGCACTGGTGTGACCTTATTATTACCACCATAATTTGCCTTTGCCAAAAGTGCTTTGAAGCAATATTAGGGGTAGATGTTTTCCCAGTTTCTTTTTTCTTTCTTTTTCTTATGAAAATTTTACTAATTTTTTAGATCTCCAAATTAGTCCTTGTCTTCTCCTTTCCCACTCTGAGACCCAATGGCCTTTGTCCCCCCTCCCCCGCAAATACATCTACTTTACTATACCATTAATTTTCTAATGCATCTGCTCATCTATAGCAAAAATCATGAAAATTAGTTGATTAATTCATGCTGAGGTGTGAATGATTGATAGTCCTAAGAGAGGTCTTGAAACCTCATTAATTTTTAATTGGCTTAACTGAGAGGGGAGAATATTTTTGAGAGCCTTTTCAGGGCGTCTTGTTTCCTTTAGGCAGACTCTTGCAAGCTCTGTCCCAGCCACATTGAAAAAGCAATCAGTAAGTTAAATGTCTTAATTCCTAAAGAGCCTTATTATATAAAAAATGATATGTTAATGTATTCACTTGTTATAAATATACATATGCGTTATAAGGGTAATCATAATTACCCACTGTTTTCTGGCAGAATACTAAGTTTGTTTTTCCATGTTTTTAAAGATCTTGGTAAAAATTACAGATAACCTTTATACAGAAAGGTCTGTGGGAGAGAGAGTTAACAAGGAATCCTTATGTCTTATACCCTTTTCTTCCTCAAAAACATCTGATACTAGTTTGACTACAATTTGAAGTCCTTGCTAATATTGACTAAGGAATTTATTACCTAGAATATAAATGAGGGACTTGCATGTGTTGTCAAATTCTAGTGATATGGAATGCATTTAGACTCATAAATATCTAATTATCTTCAGTCTATGTGTGTAAACATATTTGCAATGGATCATATATTACAAGTTTGTTTACATAAATAGATACAGTGAAGAATGAAGATAAATAATACAGACATAGTAGAGCTAGAAAATTAGCTTGCTACATAAAATGCACAGGGGTTGGGGATTTAGCTCAGTGGCAGAGCACTTGCCCAGCATGTGCAAGGCCCCAGGTTCAGTCCTCAGCCCAAAAAAAAAAAAAAAGAATAAAATACACAGATCCTAAAAATACTCTTTGAAAGTTGGATTGGCTTTCAGTAGACTCATGATCACCGAAACACAACATATACCAATGCAAGAAACAGATTTAAGAATTTGTGTTAGTTCAAGGACTCTTCTACATTGGGTTTAGAAAAGCTGCTAAACTTATATCTTTTGCTAACCATTAGTAAATTCTGGTGCTGGGTAAGATTTGTGTTTTGGGAGAGTCTATTTGATGATTTCAGTTTTGGTGATCATGTAGTTTGTATACATGTAAATATTTACTGTTTATAATATCATTTTTTAATTTTTTAGTGCATTATGTTTATAGATAATAATGGGGTTTATTTTGACATAAGAATACATACATGGAATATAATTTGCTTCATTTCAATTCCCACTGCTTCCTCTTTCCTTCACCTCTTCCTTCTCCCATTCCTTTTCTTCGAATGGTCTTCCTTCTATTTATTGTTTTTTTAAAAATATTTGTTCGACAGTCTTACATATTGAAGGGAATCATTACATATTCATGCATATACAGATACTGACAAAGTACATTAAGGCCGATCCTAGACTAGGGTCTCTACCCTTTGACCACTCTCTGCTCCCATGTCTCCACTGCTTTACTACCATTTTATAGATGTAACTATAACATTTTTGAATTTTCTGATCCTTTTTGCCTGCCCACGGAATTGAGGGCATTTTCAACTCTCATGGGAGTTGAGGGTTCCCAGGTGCATTGATAACCCCCCTCCCTTCTCTGCTCCCTTCCTTCCCCACTCCCAGATTCATAGTCATAGTTCGTTTAGGTAAAAATTCACCTATGCTGAGTTTATTTTTGAGCTTAGCAAACTTTCAATCTGTCTTAGATTTTACTCTAGCTTCCACATACAGATATACATTCCCCATCCACATATGAGAGAAAACATTTGGTCCTTAAGTGTCTGAGTTTGGGATATTTCACTGAACATAATTTTTTCCATCTCCATCCATTTGGCTGCAAATGCCAAATGGCATTTGATATCATTCTCTTTAATAGCAGAGTAGAACTACAATATACATATCACAGTTTTTGAATCCACTCGTCCAGTGAAGGGCATCTGGGTTGGTACCATAGTTTAGCTATAGTAAATTGAGACACAGTTGATGTAAACTGTGTCTCTGCAGTGTGCTGATTCTAGCTCTTTTGGGAAAGTATCCAGGAGTGGGTTAGCTAGGTCCAACTCTCGTTTTTTGAGGAGTCTCCATACTGCTTTCTAAAGTGCTGTACAAGCTTGCAATCCCAACAGTGTGGTAATGTTCCTTTCTTCCCACTACGTGTTGAACACAGGTGTTCTTCATCACCAAGATGCATCCCGGCCCATTTTATTTTTGTTTTTGAGACAGTAGTCTCAATTAAGTTGCCCTGGTTGGCCTTGAACTTGGAATCCTCCTACCTCAACCTTAGAAGTAGCTGGTATTACAGGCACATGCCACTGCCTGGCTGGACATAAGCTTTGAAAGGATAGATTTAGGTTACTATTTTGGGTTTATTTTTAACCATATACTCTGTCCATTTCCAAACATAACCCATTTATAGTTTACATTTGATCCTCAGGACTGTCCACCCCTCTGTAACCTGGGATGGCCCATAATGGCTATTACAGTGTTTGTAATACAATTACAGAGTGAGAGGCTTTGAAATAAAGAAATCTTTTACTTGCTATTTACAAGAACAGGGAAATGGCAAGGGTGGTTTTTTTCCCATGATATTGAAAGAATATTGCTGTTATTGAGGTTTTATAAAAGTATTGCCTATATCATTTCCGAAAGATAAGGGCTTAAGAATCATAATTACATGTTGTATCATCCAGTGGTATAAGATATTAAAAATTTTACATGTGTATATATACGTATAAATGCTTATAATAACCTATTATAATTTTAGGCCTACTGTTTATATTGAGCTATTTTCAAATAACTCTTTGTCTTTGTAAAAAAGCCCAGTTCAAGTAACAATGTGACATTGATTTTGACTGATAAAAAATTCCAGCTTGAATCCAAATTGTATGTATTTCTAGAGAGCAGGTACATGAGAGCATTCCTGAAGGGTTGGTGGGGCAATCATAAAAAAGTCCTTTTCCATATGTAGTAAGAGCAGGAGGAATAACACATGAAGGACTGACCTAGTAAGGCCACTAAATACCTATGTGGAATGCTGGCATTTTGTAGACTGCAATCCAGCTCCTTTGGTGGAGACTGTTGATTCCTGAAGGACTTGACATTCCCAGTAGACATTTTGTGGGAGAAATGTGAAGCTGGTAGGAACATGTGGGACACTCTGGGAAACCAGGGTAGCTGGAGTTATTGACCAACTTTGGGCCATTAGTAATGAAACCTAGAATACATGTATAGGAATGTATTAAAGGATCTAAACTTCATAAGTACAGCTAGTAATCTAGAAATTCTTAACTACTGGAGGTTAGCCTCTCCTGGGCTGAGCAGCCTGCCCATACTGCACAGGCTCTTGTGGCACATCGTACACACTTATAACATTGCTCATTTTGTGTTCTTTGGATTCAAGAGTAGTTAACTCCTCAATGTTAATCAATTATAATGGTTGAAGGCACAAAGTTTGAGGGAAAAATGAACCTTCTTCCTTTGTTGATAGACATGTGAAATGATAAATTATTTTAATGTATTATAAAGTTGTGTTGAAAATATTACTAATATGATTTTCTGGAATTGTTTAGGAAAAATCTGTGAATAATTTACTTTCATTAATAATGTTAATTGTATGTGTGGGAAGCTTCTAAAATACATATTTCAGAAGTCCTCTTTTTCTGAGGTCATATAAGACTTAGGTGTTTCTATAGGATGCATAGCTCTCAGAACAAGCTAATAGTTTGCATGGATCAGCATTATATATTCACTATGCCCATTTTTTTGCCTTTGTATGAAAACATTGAATTGACTTTCCCTCAGCAGACCTGTCCCAACTTCTTCTCAGGGACCATTGTTATAGTCACTTACATGGTTGACAGCAACCCAGACCTTTCACACTGAACATTGCTATTAACCATTTGCTCTTTTCTATTCTAGAATGCTGGTTTTATTCTAGCAATCTATGCCTGAGTCAATTTTGTTAACTTTCCCCCTAAATTTGAGATTATCTTCAAATCTGAATTTTTTCACTTTTCTCAGTGTATTTTAAATTTCTCTATCCTTAAAAATCACCAACCATAGTATCAAGAAAAGTTGTGAGTGGAAATTGAATAGCTTTTGGAAGTCTAAGGTGACACAGGAAACCAGAAAAAGTAAAGCTGTTCTGGTTTGGGAATCCTAAGCAAACTGAGGTTGAAAATTTAAAGTCTCAAAAAATTTAAAGTGCTCAGGGTTACTGAACTAGTAAATGGTAGACTTGGACAGAAGGCCTGTTGGAGTGCTCTGTTGTCTCCTCTTAACTAGTCTACATATCTTTTGTACTACCCATCAGTAAACAAAACAAATAAAATTACACAATTTTATCCCAGGCACCTGCTAATATCTGGAACAGAGTAAGACATTGATAAATCCATTAATGAATAAAAAATGAAATGATGACATTAAAATCCTTGAAATTTCTCAATGTCATGAACTTAAGAGTCAAATGAAGAAAATATTCATGCCCTGAAAGTGATGGTGAGAAGTTCTGAGTCAGGACATGTGTGACAGGGAATTGTATACACATACAAGATGGAAAAGCAACTCACTTACTTCTGAGTTCAAAGGCAGTGCTTAATAAATGTACATGTATGAGGCCAAGACTAGCCTTCACCTTCAGGGCTGACAATAGCCCCAGTGAAAAATGTGGCGCAAAGACATTCTCTGTGTAGAGACGACTGACATTGTGTTGGGTTGTAGGCACTAAGCTGCTTCCTACAATAATGAGAGAAGTTGTTCACAACACAGTTTATTCCTGGGGATTTCCCTACATCAAGAAAAGGTCCTTTCAATGACTAGACTTAGACTGCTTTGTTTTGTACAAAATTATGGGTTGCACTTGTCTCCTGTGGGTTTTGAATCATTGATTATAGAGGATTGGGATTAGATATTTAAGACTACATGGAAGTCCTTCTGGACTCATGTCAATCTGGAAGCACTAGTGAAACAGACTTTGTGGGGCACAGTGACCAGGACAGGGTAGCTGATAGATAATTCAGATAAATTATTTTTTTCTTTTTCTTTTTCTTTTTCTTTTCTTTTCTTCTCTTTCTCTCTCTCTCTCTTAACTAAGGATTGAGCCCTAAGACCTCATGCATGGTAAGCACATACTCTACTATTGAGCTCTACCTCAAGCACCTCAGAATACTTTTCACTTTTCTCCTTACACAGTCTGAACCTAGCAGGGTTCCTACCACTACTCACTCTCTAAGATCAATCTCTCCTAGCCTTTCTCAGAATTTTAGGGAGATTTCATAGCTTTTTAATTATTTTCAGATATTAAAACAAAACACAGTATAAATTAAAATTCTAATTTCAGCTACAATTGAGAGATGTTTCCCTTCCCTGAGTACAAGTCGAAACCAAGGTTTGAGAACAGAAGTGAGAAAGAAGAAGAGTGTATGTGTGGAGTGCGGGGAGGGGAGGGAAGCAGAGCTAAAGAGAAGACTCTAGATAAACAATGAGGTAACTACTGGAAGTTACCACTTCCAGTCGCACATTTCTGTTTAAATCTTTAAAAGGTGAAAACTGAAACGCATTTTATCCCTTCTGAGGGACGTCTTGTGGCCTTGGGCAAAACTTTTTACCTGAGAGATAATGAGAGCAGGGAGTCTTCATACCAATCCAAACATGTGGAATGTAAGTGTGAAAACCTCAGCATCATGAGGCATTACTCTAGAAACAGAAAGTCTGAAGTTGTGGTAGTTGAACAGTTTAAGGTTATCCTGGAGGAAAAGACATACAAATGATTTTTAATGTTCTCAATAGATACATAAAAATATCTACAATGTGTAAATGGCTAAAATTGCTGTACTGAACTAAAATTAGAGGCATCCAGTAATAGAAACATCTGAATGTGACCAAAATTCAATTAATGATAGTAGTTTTACAAACACTCTGAATAGTTCCCTCCAAAATGAAAAATTAATGTTAATATTATGAAGCATATCTATTTAAGATTAAACGTCTTTGGTTTGCAAGTGAACCTTTTAAGTATTTATCATTTTTTTCTGGTTTTAAATATTTTATGTAATTTCAATTAAACTTTGTAATTTTAATTAAGTTATGTAATTTCAATTACATAAAATCAAGAAAAATGTATTTGACAAGAAGAACATTAAAAGCTAAAAATACCTGGAATTCTACCACTTGGAGGTAGCAACTACTCTTAAATATCTGATGAATGTCTGTAGTTTCTTTTTGGAGGAAATTATTAACTTATATACCTATTTTTACAAATATGGCACATGAGGATAGATTTTTAAAGTGATTTTTAAATAGGAAAGTGTGTCATACTTGCTTTGCTATTTGCCCAAATGTCTTAAGTACTTACAAGTTCATCACTATTGTATTTTTGGTGGAGTTATATTTTTGTTTATATTGTCTCTTCATCTTCATTAGTGAATTTTGCCTTAGTTCATATTTTGTCTGAAGTTAATGCTCTACGTAAATTTCTTTCGGTTAGTTTTTGCAGAATTTGTCCTTTCTCGTCATTTCATGTTCAGTCTGTTTGTGGGTGTGTGCATGGACACGTTCATAAAGCAGCATAAAACCAGATTTCTTTAAAAATTCTAACCCAGTAGTGTGGCTTATAAAAGAAGGAGTTAGTCTATTTTCATTAACTCTATATTGGAGTTAATTATTATGATTAATGATTAATGATATGTAATTATTTTAGCAGTTTTTCACATTTTCTCTTCTTATTTTTCTGCTTCCCTGCCTTCTTTTGTATTGTTTCTTTTTTATTTTTCCATTGTTTTAAAATTTCACTCCACTTACTATTAATTTGGCTCTTTGTACATGTCAGTCACTGCTCTGAGCAGGCAAGGATGGCCAAAGAAGACACAAATCCCTCCATCATGGAACTTATAACCTCTTATAGGGAGAAAATTACCAATTACTATTACTAATAGAAAAATTAGTAATAACAGCAGCTACTAATCCTGTGAGGCTCTTAAGTCTCTAATAATCTCTTTCAGCATTTTATGCAGGATTACTTCACACTAGCCCCATGAGGTATACGCTTTCAGAATGCCTGTTTTATCAACAAAGGGAAATGAGCCACAGAAACATTAAGTAATTGGTCTAAAGTCATGTAGCTAGTAAATAAAAGAACCAGAATGAAACTCAGACATTCTTCCTCCAGAGTCTATGTTCTTCCCAGCCCGTGGGCTTAATCTGTGTTATGGAACTAAGGTGTCAAGGGAATCTCAGTGAAATGTATAGTGATATTAAATAACATTATAAGAAAGACCTCAGTCAGAAAGTGATGTTTAAATAAAGATTTGAAGGAAGCAAAGAAACAAGTCAAGCAGATAACTGGGGAAAAAATTTCCCAGGTAGAAACAGATGCTAAGCCATGTTGTGGCTGCCATAGGCAAGGAGTCGCTGTGTTTGTGGGCAGCAAGGGTTTGATGATGACAGTAATCAAAAAGCCATGTAACGTATAGCCTTGAGATTATAGGAAGAGCTTCTGTTTATTGGAAACAGCCACTCTCATCCATTTTCATAAGTGCAGAGTAGAATTGTTCCAAAGATTGTATGACCCACAAAACCTCAAATGCACACAGGAAAACTTTGCCAATCTCTGTTCTATTCCAAAAGCGTTTGTTGAGCAGATGAATAAAGTACTCAATTTTGGTAATTTATCATACGTAGTTTTATTATTACATACTATATAATCCATGTATAGAAAACATGTTATATATAAACACACATGAATATATATAAATATGTTCTGCATTGATGTTTACATTAGATGTATATAAAATATGCTATATACTGTGAATATTTAATTACTAATAGTATATAACTAATATAACTACATGTAACTATAGTCCTGTATAATATATACTGTGTATGTGCATCCACTACTTTCAGTCTCTTTTCTCTACTGAAATCTAAAATAGGAACTTTGCTTATAATTTTTACTCTTTTCTCAATTTAGACTGGTGCTAAAATATTCAATAAACAATTGGAATTGACATCAAATTATTTATATTAATTCTTAACTCATCAACCTAGGATAACCTTATGCTCCTGAATTGGGTGTTTATATTATAAAGCTGGAAAAACGGGCATGCTATGGAATAAAATAAATGATGCAAATATAAATTAGTAATGTATAACAGGAACAATTAGTTTCATGCAGGATAGGCACATGGGAATCTGGGTTGTGATCAAGAAGACTTACAAGTTAATAAACTTTTTTTTTTTTAAGATAAAGGGACAGTGAGAGAGAGAGAGAGACAGAGAAACAATTTTTATTTAGTTTTTCATGTGGCCTTCATTGCTCCGAGACTTCATTGTGTATGTGGTGCTGGGGTTTAAACTTGAGCACCCGCATATACTGGACAAGCATCGTAACCTCGGAGCCACTGCTCCAGCCCCCTAACAAACTTTTTAAAGTGACTTATTTGCAATCCACAGTTACAGGCAGGGCATAGTCAGCTGGATGTACTATTGAATCAGAACTTTTTGCTTTAATATTTCTTTTCCATAGGAGTTTGGGTCAATTCTAAAAGCTGTGGACATTGATAGATTAATTTGTTTCTTATTTATACAAAAAAATATAAGGAACAGTATGGCTTAATCTTAAGCTTTTTTTCCCCATTCTTCCGATATCTACCTTTTAATTGACATAGTGAAAATCTTTTAAATTAATTATTGATATATTTTGGTTTAAAACTGTTACTGAATCAGTACTATTTACCATGTTTATTTTGGTTTTCTCTGCTTGTTTTAAGTGTAATTGTTTCTTATTAAAAATCTATGTTAAATAAAAAACTTATATAGACAATATAACTTGAAACTCTTTAGTGCTAAACTGCTTTCATTGATACTGCTTAAAGTAGTGTAGCTCTTGTTTAGGAAGAAAATGTAGGTAGGAGGTAAAATCACTCAGAGGATGCTAAATTCACAAGTGAAGGGTAGTGATGTGTATTAAGGTGGAAAAAATGGCTTCCATAATGTGTTCTAAAGCAAAAACCGATAGTATAGTTTTATTAGGGCTAGCTGTCTCTTCAGTTACAATTTGTCACTAGCTGTCTGGAGATTTTAAAGTAAACACTGCCTGACAATAAACAAAATTAAAGTGTCTCTCTATGTTACACAGTGGACACTATTTGTATCAGTGTCATTTATCCAATGACTTCACAAGTCATATAAATTATGTACCTCACATTTTCACAAATTCTCCACAAGGGGACATGAAGCACATGACTTATTGGATTGCTTTA